>OX352230.1:3735583-4044522 GCA_947086465.1 Eupithecia exiguata | reverse complement strand
TTTGAGCGAATATTCCACTGAAAATTGTCTCGCATTCGAATTCGATATGGTAAGTAAGGCATTGCGTCTCTATTATCATGGAATTTGTTAGTAGAGCCTAACAATTGTTGGCGTAAATAATTTGGAATGCAAGACCTTTCTGAATATTGCTTACTGGTGTGGCTCGAGCTTAGCCCCTGTCATTCAGTGATTATTAGGTCGTATTTAGATTGTTACTGCAAGGCCGTGGCTGCTGTTTACTATAGACGTCCATTTTATATAGAACCTTAAAACCTTTGTTAGTGAAGCTTGGTTTAATTAGTGAGAATGGTTAGATCCTACGCAATTTTTTAATGTCATTGAGTAGGCTTATGATTTTATTATTACTTCACTAGTTTGACGAAATGCTATTCATAAACAGAAAAGGTTTTGTAATGTTTTGAAGACTTTGAACCTAACGAGGGTTCAATGCCTCTACTTGAGGCGAATGTTTTTCGTTTAAAGCTGAAATACAACTTTTTTTGGAGTTTCAGTCCCTAGCATATACCCAAAGATTTTGTAGGATAAGATTTTTTATATTTTAAGTTTGCTCACATCGTTTTGCTCGTTTGTTTGCACGACGGACATTCCAATTCCAGCCTTAATTTGCGTAATAAACATGGCGCTACAAGTTACTTTGTAACCGTCTAAGTGAATTCCTAGATTTGAGATAGCAAAGTGTGCCTATCTTAACGTCATCTACCGTACGGTTACCACATAACACAAAAGCAATCACGAATAATGACAGTTTAATTCTAGCTTAGCACGTTAGTTTTTTTACTATTGATATGTCGTTTTTAGCACAATAAATCGAGAGACAACAGCGAAGGTGCACATTTACTGAATACAATGTTTAGTTAAGAAAAGTTAAGATCGAAATCTCAACTTATTTGTCGAGTGATTAAATTATCTACAGATAAAGTTACAGTCATCTTAAATATAAATAACCTTTGCTTCAGTTTGATGGGTGCGAGGAAGAGCATCGTAGAGCGCATTCCTAACGTGTGTGGTGTGCCTTGCTAGGTATCGGCCCGTATTATGAAAGCTTACTCAGTCGATCTTTGCTTGAATAAAGCTTTTGCCATAGAAAAGCTTTACTCAAGCATAGATCGATGACTGGTCAAGCTTTCATAATACAAGCCTTATACCAGCTGTTATATAGCGATTATAGTTGCTTGGTCATCAATTAAAAGTACCTATTTATAAAAAAATGAACCTGAATAAACAGAGAACCAAAATAAAACAGTCAAGTTTAGCGGTATCAAATTCTTTCCCGGGCGGGATTAGCGCCATTCTCTGAGTACCTGCGCAGCCGCATTCCTGTTTCGTTTAGTCATTCATATCTTGCAGGCATACTTGTTTTGCATAAAACATGGGTTTTGAATGGAGACATTGTCGGTGCCACCATCGACACTAAGATACTGTGACGGAATGTGACTATTTTTTACTTTTAGAGACTCTCAGACTTTCTATTTCAGAAGGAGGGTCTATTTTTTTCTATTAAACTTATATGCGATAGACGCTTTATCGCTGATGGCGAAGGCTTATACGCCAAGTTCAGTGTTGTTTCATGTTTCTTCAGAACTGCTTCATAATAATAGGCTGTTTGACTACATTAAAAATAAGTTACAAATTGTTTTCATCCTAGTCAGTGACAACGTAACAAAGCGTAATTAGGTACTTTTTATTAAAAATATGCCTTTTTTAGTTAAAAAAAGGCATTAAAATTACACATTTTTTTACATATAATCACGTGACCGAAAACGCTATGCGTTTGGTTGAATCGCAAGTGACGTCACACTTTTTACACAGATTACAGTGTCAATGAGTTTTTCTTGTTAGGTGTGATATGGCGGGGTGAAGTCGTAGCTTGGAAATCGGGAGCCATGACAGAGATTATCGTTTTGGTGCGGCATTATTTTATTCAAACTTTAAAATTAGTTTTTATAACTAAAACGACTCGCCTTGAAGAAATATTGATTACATTTTGCATTACTTTTATCAGACAATACGTTAGAATTATTTCCCAGTAGCCTATTGTAGTTTTATTTTTGTACTTTCAAAGTCCTTAGAACTGAGAAGCTAGTGTGTTTACTGTGTGACACCTGTATTGTGCGTACATATTGTCGCTTCATTGGTTGTCCTCCTTCACGCATA
The DNA here is from genome assembly GCA_947086465.1 of Eupithecia exiguata. NCBI lineage: Eukaryota > Metazoa > Arthropoda > Insecta > Lepidoptera > Geometridae > Eupithecia > Eupithecia exiguata. The sequence goes on along the minus strand of OX352230.1, from coordinate 4,042,347 downwards.
GCAAATCGGCGCCAGAGATCTAATCTGTCCCTTTTTCTGATGTCTATTGTTCACATTTATATCGCGTTACGGCAAAAACGCACGACAATGCATGGCGTGGCATTAATTATCTTGTAATTTATAAATAAATCGATTGTTTTATGGAACTTGGTGTTTCTCGGGAGCTTTTTCTCTTGCACGAGGTGCTGGGTAATGTAATAAGTGTTATAACATATTTTTTCCGTGAACAGATGTTTCATTGCGATAGACACGATAAACAGACGGAAACATACGCAGGCGCAGGTACACGGCAAAAACCATGAAAAACTTGTTTGTACAGGGTGCCACGTAACATGTGTACTAAGCCTAAGGGGACTACGAGGGGATCAACTTGTGAATATTTTTTTTTAGCTTTCGAATATTTTTCAATTTGATTAGAAAAAAAACCTTCGTATTTGTGTTCTTTTACACGCACTCTTGCAATATCTTACATAGTAAAGAAATCATAAATGTTTTATGCTTCTTTTTTCACCAAACCAGTTTTTTGTCATCACATTATTACCAAAAAATTATGTAAATCGTTTGAAAAAACCAAACAATAATAAATAAGAATATTCGTAAAAATACACAAATATGAAGAAAAAATAGTCGTTAACAAAAGCTGATCCCCATGGATTCAAATCCTCTTTCCCCATCCCCTTTCTGCTTAGAACACATGTTTCGTGGCACCCGGTATACCTAATTTATTTCTCATCATGTGGATACAAGGGCCTCAAGAAATGATCAGTGCTTAGCGTTGAGGACTTAAACGCTATGATTCCCAATAAATTAACATCTATAAAATGCAGGATGATGGGCAGCACTCACTGTCTGATAGGGGTTCTAGCTGACAGATATAGCAGAAGGTAACCTTCAAAGGATACCAAGCCTGATCAATCCTTATACCAAATACAACAAATATTTAATATTAAAATTAATTATGTTTGTTTACCTTTTATTGTTTGATTATCTGACATCGTGTGAAATTTATTACTCTAATCTATGGATCTTTCTGTTATCTGAATGAATAAATGAATTATATTTAGCAACTGTCGTGGAATCTATCACAACGCTGATCTTCAGCATAGACCGATAAATATAAATGGCTCACGATCCGAATAACACTGCATTAGGTATGTTTCATCATCATCATCAGCCTATGTTAGTCCACAGCTGGACATAGGCCATTAGGGGACTAATGAAAAAGGTAGGTTTATTGAGACTCAATAAATTCAGAGATTGTTTTTTGATCGCGTATCCATATTAATATTATTAATTAGAAAGTAAAGTTTCTATTCTAGTCTGTTACCATTTCACGCCTGAACGGCTGAACAGATCTTAATGATTATATAAAAAATTGGCAGAAAGGTAAATAGTATCCCAGGGACATAGGATACTTAAAAAGCGCAGAGGAAGCCGCAGGTAGCAGCTAGTATGTTATGGACACGTTTGATTGAATCTCGACTGATGGTAAAGTGTCGACATGACCGACGATGTATCAAGAGGGTCTAGACTAGAAGATACCTATTCACTTTTATCTTGAAGAGATACATGTTATTATTGGCAAGAAAAAGACAGGTAACATGTTTGACGGCCGATGTGGCGCGGTGGGCGAAGGTCTGCCTGCGACGCAGGAGGTTGCGGGTTCGATTCCCGCCTGGGGACAAATGTGTGTACGATCTGCAGACATTTGTTCAGGGTGTTCTGGTCGTTTTCTATGTATAATAAAAAATATCTATCTATGTATTGTATCTCACTAATATTATAAACGTGAAAGTTTAGATGGATGGATGGATGGATAGATAGATGGATGGATGGATGTTTGTTCCTTTATCACGCCAGAACGGCTAAACGAATCTGAATGAAATTTGGCTCAGAGATAGATTATAGTCTGGAATAGGACATAGGGGTCATTCCATTGTGACGGGTGGGACATTCTAACTCCTTTTTGCTCAAACTTCAAGTAATTTCTCAAAAACTATCAATGCTATCAGTTTCAAAATAATGTCATAACATAACCAGATAATAGCTTTATATGAAAACATATAAATGTAGTCCTGAATTACACAGTTGACTCAGTAAATTGACATTTACTAAGTGTGACGGGTGGGACACCCATGACACCCACCTATCTAAGTGGATGGTTTTGCTTCCCAAATTAAGACAAACCATCAACATTTTGTTAAGCAGCTTTCTCATATGTTGTAGCTAGAAAGATAAGGTCCCATTTTAAATTAAATTACCATTATTTTATTTGAAAACTATCGAAATAATGCCTCATACAGTTTGTGACGGGTGGGACAAGTAACAATTACGTGCGATTATTTCAAGTCTACGACATAAATCTCGCAAATAAAACACACACACCTGCTTAGACAAGCATATTATTTTGCACCTGGATAGAAACACTCTAACAAAAGTTATAAAAACGAAAAAAAGTGGTTTTAAATTTTTTCGAAACTAATTGGAAAAAAATCTTCTGAGGTCAGTCAACATCGAAATATAACTGTAAACAAGTATTTCTCACGTGAATTTAGCTATTTTCCCGACGTTTCAGCTGGTTTAGTCAGTCCATGACCACGTCTGAGCATAAATCTTCTGAATGGTCGAAAAAAATGCATATTAACGTGATAAATTCCCCTAAATCATAATATTATTACTAAAACTATATTTATGTGTCATAATCAAACCACTTTAACGCAGTAAATCACGAATTCATCACGGCTTTTTTTGGTCCCACATGCCGTTGTGACGGGTGGGACACCGTTTGTAATCTCAATATTTCGTTAAATATTTACTTGCGCAATGTTCCATGTAGCCAAAACCATTACACATAGCATAATTGTTACTTTTGCCAAACCGGAAGACAAAAGATGCTATATTTTTAGCTCAGGATAAAAAAGACTATGTTTTGCTGTGACGGGTGGGACACCCAATAAGCATTTTGTTGATGCTTTATAACTTCTCAACAAAATTACTCTCATATAATAACTTGCCGCTGTTTTAAACGCCTTGAATTGTATTTGTCTTAAGTCGAATCGCCTTTTACAGTAATACATTAGAAGGCAAAGAAAAGTATTACAAACATGAAGAAAAAATACCTTACCACAGGCAATCGCGCTACAGCTGTGTTCAAGATCAATCAAAACTACGAAAATCGCAAAAACATTTAAAAAATTGGTCTATTCCTATTGAATCAATTCATTGGCTTTGCTGTAATGACATATTCAAGTACAAATTATGTAATTTATTATTTTGACCTGGGGTGTCATCTTCGCTGGAATGACCCATAGGCTACTTTTTATCCCGGAATTCCCACGGGAACGGGAACTACGCGGGTGAAACCGCGAGGCGCTGCTAGTTATATTATGTATATCAGTTGTCTAGTACCCATAACACAAGCTCTGCTTAGCTTGGGGCTAGATAACGCTGTGTGAATAGTCCAGAATTAATTATTTATTTATTTATGTTTCAAACCTTAGTGCTACGGGTTAAGATTTTGTCTCCGCAGTTGGGTATAACCTGGAGCCTGTTTTATACCAAACTGCGCAAATAAGAGGAAAGAAGTATTCGTAGCTATTAAAACTATATTTATTGAAACAAGTCTGGCTATAGCGTGTTAACCTTGTTCAAACTCAAACAATGATTTAATAGCACCTATTGAATATTCCAACAGTTTTCAGAAGTTATTGTAGGCGATGTCGATAGCTAAGGGTATATCACTTCGCTGAGGGCATATTGCTGATCTTAGTAACGGTGGATGACCACAATGCAGGGCTGAATTCTAGGCAAATAATGTGTCCCTAGTGGTCAAATGTTTACAAGCGACCTAGACCTATACGACAATGTTTATTGATTTCTACGTGTTGCGTAGATTCTTTCAACGGTATAGAAAATACAGCATAACTTTTTATCATACCAACAAGGTGGCAAACAGGCATACGATCCGCTTAATGGAAAGCTAACCTAAATTTGCATTAAGCGGACAACATCAAGGCAACATCAGGCAACATCAGGGAAAGTATACGCGCGTTGTATACCCTATAAATGACTACTAAACTCTAATTTGACAGGTGTCAAACAGTGATAATTTTTTTTATGAATTGCTGTTTGATCTTGACATTGTAGTTATCACACATAATGACGAGTCATGATCAAAAATAAACATTAAAGTAATAGTGAATCAGCAAAACCTATGTGGTTTATGATTCGATGATTGATGATGCCAATATTATTAAAATCGCACTTCACATTGTAAACAAGCACGTACAACTTATAAAAAGTATTTCTAACAAAATGTTTTGTTGCTATGTTTTATGTATTGTTTTCGAGTTATTACAGAAATACTAAGATCCGGATTGTCCAGCACTATTATTTATTTATTCATTATAAATAATTATGTACGTACACCCTATAAACGACACAAATCGGCCCTCTTTGAATAGAGGGTATCGAAACAATATCCTGGAAATTAATTAAGAAACCTTACGAGCTGGTGCTCGTTTTTCATCATTTAATATTTGTGTGCCTTTTTACGCAATCAGCAGGTGGTCCTGCTTATGATATTACGTAAAGAGGCACATAAAAATCTATTATTGATGACTATCACACAATTGGTTACAGCACGGTAAAGATAAGAGATAGGAACATTTAATAAAAGAAGCCATTGACGGTAGCAATAAGGAATCGCTTTGATCGCTAACAGTGAGTTATAGATAGTAGTATTACATAACTGATACTAACCATGACTGTTACGATTTTATTTGCAGTAAAGAATTAACGAAGCTTTGTGTTAGAGAAAAGGATATTATTGTTTTTGGGATTTTCTAGCAAATAATAATATAGTAGCAGCCCCGAGTCAGGAAGTCAGGAAGGCTTTCGCTCACTTTATCTGGTTGCTGAGAGGGTTGACTTGTTCTACTATCCCCTGAGGATTGTATTATTCATTTTAAGATAATGTTAAAGAATGATGAAAAAAATCATTTAAAATTCATGTAATTTGGTCAAATGTGTAGTGAGGTATCACGAAATATTTAATTTTATATTATGGTAAATAAGTTTAAAAAAAAAATGTTTGCCTTAAAGAATAACCCCCAATTTATCCCGTCCTGAGTACATCCATTACTGATGTTGCAGGTTAACACCGGTCACCGATGGGAGAGGGTAATAACTCCGTACTTACGGCAGCCTCAGAGCCCGCTTAAGGGATGGGTGTGGTTACCAAGCCGGACTTGTCTCTGATACCCAGGCTGTGCGAGAGTTGAAGTTGTAGTTTGATTAGCAACCCGGTCAAAATAATTAGATATCTTAGCTAGTAGGTATAGGTAGTTTCGTTGTTAGTCTTTGTATTTTGAAATATCTACTAATAAAAACCTGTCTATTTTTATTTGAGTTAATAGATTTTTATTTTATTTTTACGATTTTTGAAAGCTAAGACGCAAAAGTCGTCCTCGAGCTCCGTGTGGCACCGCCCCGAGGCTGGGCAGTGAATGCAATATACTAATTCTAATTAAGTATTATAAAAAATCATCTTATTAGCTTTTTTCAGAAATAATTTTAGAACCTATAAATATATGAAATACACTCGTAGCTAGCTAACTTGATACCTATGGGAATTATGAGTGATCTACGGTTCTGTTCTGAGTGCCATGTCTGAAAATTTTGTGGTAGAAAATTAGTTCCGTAAGTGTCGTCTACTAATCGCGTGATGATTTTTAACAAACTTTTAACCCCCTCTCTCAAGGGTTTTACGTGGGGAGGTTTAAGACTCTATTTTATGGTGGAAAATGAGTTCCTTAGTTTGTCGTCTACTAATCACTAACTCTCCCTATGGTGATACGTGGTGAGATTTTAGACTCTTGTTATTAACCTCGTGATATATTCCGACCCCCGTGATTAATGAATGACCCATGTTGACACTCGTATCAATATCTTATACCTATTCATTCTATATTTATTTACGGTGAAAACAAAAACCCACCTATTCCAACTTATGCACCCAAGAATAAACAGCAAGGAGAAAATTAGTTGGGAACTTCACCGATCGACCGATCTCATTAAGTGGAAAGCAAATGTATTCGCGGAGCAAGTTTACATCTATTAGTGTTCTCAAAGGGCGGGCTATAGCACAAATACCAATAGGCGAAATGTACGTAAACGGTGAAAGTATCCTGTCTCAGTCACGGAGTGATCAGATAATAGACTAGGGACCGTCAAATACAGATTTTATGAGCGAACTTCATACAGAAGCTCTTTACAGTAGTGATATTTCGTCTAAGGCGTTTGTGTTTGTGCCAAGCCTTAAGGTGGGTAGGGTACTGACCGGCGTTACGCGACGTACTGTCAAGTATTACAGAGCGAGTGTTCGTGTAGTAGGGGAAAGACGTTTGCAATGAGCAACGAGACGGATTTTAGCATACGGCGTAACGTATCATGCTCGCTGCGAATGGTACATTACGCCCCGTAACACCGTTCAGTACCCCCTAAAAGAGCGTCAATAGTTAGGTAGGAATACAACGCCACAAACTCGGGAACTTGCACAATGTTTGCTTGATCCGCAGTATTTGAGGAACTGAAGAAGTAATCGAGTTCAAGGCATATGGGTATAGGCTGCGAATGGTACATTACGTCCCGTAACACCGGACAGTATCCCTTTAAAGCAGCGTCAATAGTAGGTAGGAATTCAACGCCACAAACTCGGTAACTCGTATAATTTTTGCTTGATGCGCGGGATTTGCGGGACCGAAGAAGTAATGGAATTCAAGGAAATTTGATAGACCGGTAAGACGTCGTCGTTCCGAAAACGTCCTTGCTTCATTATTCATCATTATCAGGCAGTTTAACAACTTTCTTTAAGAAATTAATAAATCCCAAAAATTTACGATCTCGACGGGATTCGAACCCGCACCTTCCCCTTCAGCGCAGGGTTGCTCTTTTTCCAACTAAGCTACGTGATCTTAATTTCTTAGAAATTACCCAGAGTACTATAATAAATAAAAACCTTAGAACTTTCTTTCATTGAATTTCCTGGAAACTCATGATTTGTTCTGTAAAGAACAGGACAAATCATGAGTTTCCAGGAATTTCTGACTGATTGATTTTGTTATTTTTTCAGATTTTGATATGATATTCTTTACAGCATTATATTGCATTTAAATCTGCAAAATATTTTAGTTTTGTATGTTTAAAAAAAAAATGTTTTCTCAGGTTCTTTATGCGTCCGAACGTGATCAAAGGGAATCACTAGTGAATTCGTAAAGATTGATGACCTACCCCGCAGGTTTGCGGGATTGTGATCTTGACGCATGAATGGATTCCCTAGTCGATAATTTCGTCGTACCACTCAACTGTATAACAACGCTATGGGCGCGTCTTAAAGACGTTAATTTCTACTGACAAGCCAACTGACACTCGTTCCTTAGAAACAGCTAGCTACAACACCTTTAACAAATTTACACAGCTGAATAAAGCTTTTGTATAGGCGCTCGTAAAATATGAAATATGTATTCGTTGAAAAGTTTCTACTTCCTCAGTACATAAACCACATCTAAACTTATAAATGACAAAAGCGCTCGTAGAAAAGGGAAACCACTTTCGAACATGTTGAAACGTTTACGAGCGACTTTTCTCTCGGTTATTTATTACAATCCAGAGGTTAGTTGGTCCACGACCCACCTGAAATACCAAAAGGCCATTTTCTCGTTTGCCTACATACGGAACTTGTCGTGAATCTATTGGCTTATGTGGTTATTATCTGTGAACTTAGAAACGGTGCCACTGTGTCGAAGCGATTTTGTTTTCAATTTACTAATTATAAACGTAGGATTGACTGTCAAAGTTTGAGGTTAAGTGTAGGGCCAATTTTACACGCTTGCGTCTTGAGTTGTGGGCTGGCCATATCGCGAGAAGAACCGCTGGGGTAAACGTGTTCTTGAGTGGAGACCGCGACTCGGCAAACGTAGTGTAGGACGCCCTCCGACCAGATGGGACGACGAATTGCGAAAGACTGCTGGCAGATGCTGAATGCGGCAAGCTGAAGACAGGGCGCTATGGCGCTCATTAGGGGAGGCCTATGTCCAGCAGTGGATTAATATAGGCTGATGATGATGATGCGTCTTGAGTTTTGTACTCAGGTGCAGCCTTAAGGACCTATAAAGATGAAGGCTTTAAGGTGGTTCGACGCGGGTTGGCGCGAGATTAATTTTTTTTGTGGTTTGAATTTTTCTTCTTCGTTATAATATTATATGCAATAAAAATAGCGGAAAAGTAATTTGCCGCAAATCGTAAACCATTTTCTATGATCTTATGATAAAACCAACTTCGATTCAAAGGTATTTTGGGAGCATTTGGGAAAATAAGAGATTTTGTTTGTTTTGTTGAGATTTTGATTTTGATTTTGACAAAAAAACCCTAACTAACTAAGGGTTTTTTGTTGTTTTTTTGTGTACAGGCTTTGGAGTTTCATCTGTTCAGCTTTTTCAACCAGTGACTGTACAAGCCATATAAATCGCATGCCTCAAACACCGTGAAAAATGCGACAAAGGCACGTATAGGTACTTGTACTTGAATAATAACTTTGCCAGCGAGTGTTATTGTTAAATAGGTGATAAACCGGGGGAGTTTTATAAATATTTTTTTATGCTGTTCCGTTTAACACCGAGCTAGAACATAAGGTCCTTTGAAATATCAACCATTGAGCGCACTTCTAAAGCTTTTGTTATGGAGGCGAATTATGACGCCATTTTGCGAAAAGGATAGGTAGGCGTAGGATCGCGTTCATAGGAGCGGGACAGAGCAGAACGGTGCTAGTGCAAAAATCGAGTTTTTACTTGTTATCTATTAATTATTCAAATGTAATCGTTTAGTTTTTCACACAGAATTATTTTCCATTTCATGCTATGAAATAGAAAAACTAAACGATTACTCTAATAAAACACTAGTTGGATATTTAATTCGTAAAAAATAATGTGGTGTTGTCGCTGATAACTTAGAGCATTTCAATTAACTTAATTTTTATGTGAAATTTGTATTTTTTTTAATTTAAGAAACCAGTTTATTTTCATAAATTTTATTCGATTACTGGACCCGAGCTTCGATTTCCCTATTTATAATGTTTTTTAATCTGAACATTAACGTTCGTTACCATAAAACTATAAGTGTTTAAAAATACCCATTTTGCTTGATTTTTGCATTAATCGCACTCTTAAAACAAATGCGGACTGTCTAGAAAAATTCTATAAATAACACTCCTTGCGCAGTCGGGTAAAAACGTTTGTTCCGTGGACATAACACGAAAGGCTTCCTCAAAATATTGCTATCGACCGTCCACCTGCTAGCTGTCAACTGTAAATAATCCCACTGGCAACATTGCAGCCGTTTAGGGAAGCCAGATGTGCATGTATAGAGTATCTACTTTCCCTTACGCTAAGATAAGGACTAGCTATACTTGGATATATTTTGTAAACAAAATCACGTGTTACAAAATCAAAGAAATAGTTTTGGAAAATATTTTATCATAGAATTGCCAAAGTTCAATTAAATTTTTGGTTTCGATTCGATAGCTTTCGTTCTTCATATCATTTGTTCGGTCGGTTTTCGAATTCGAATGTGCTTCGTAAAAGATTTTGTTTTCAGTTGTCACCTTGCTGTTGTCTGCTACTGTTAAGTTTTCAAACACAAATATCTTAGGTTTTTTTTTATTATAGTGCGTACCTACAAAGCTCTTGCACTCTGGATAATCCTCTTAAGAAATTAAATAAGTTCCCAATAAATCCGATTTGGGCGGGACTTGAACGGCGCTGGAGTCCGTAAGAAGTCCCAGAGATTTTTGACTGTGCGGCACACCCGTACTTAGGGCGGGGCGCGGGTTTAAGTCCCGCCGAAATCGGAAATGTTTTGGGAATTTATAAAATTTCTAACAAATATCTCTGTTTACAAAAAACATCTTTGATTCAACATCAGAATATAGTAAAGCTAGGGCTTATTAGCGTTATTGATGACAGTGTGCTGAGGACCATGGAATAATAGGTACAGATCGTGAGGGAACTGCAAGTCTATTATAAATAGCAGAGAAATCGCAATTGCTTTTAGAAGCTGAACGGTTATGCACTTCTGTGGTGTATTTGTAAATGTAACTAATGTAAAAGCGAAAGTATGCGAAGATGTTCGTTGATAACTATAAGAATAATAATGCTGGACAATCCACACAGCATTATCTAGCCCTATAGGCCAGGCAACCAATGCTCAAAATAAAGTATAGAGGGAAATGCATGGAACAAAATTTTTGACTTGTAGTTAAGACGTGAACTTTCTGTGCTCGCTATTCGCCACGGTTCGATCGAAATACAGAATACTTCAGATTTTAACAAGGTTTTTTATATCAAAAAACCAACATCCATAATTCTATACTATTATTATAAATTCGAAAGTAACTCTGTCCGTCTGTCTATTACCTTTTCACGCCTAAACGGCTCAACCGATATCAATGAAATTTGGCAGGGAGTCATATGTATGTCAAGCTGAAGACAGGGCGTTATGGCGCTCATTAGGGGAGGCTTATGTCCAGCAGTAAACTAACATAGGCTGATGATGAATAGAGGTTTATAGTTTACGTATTTAACTACCCGATAAGTTATTTGTTTTTAAAACTACAAATGACCGGATTCTATTAATTAAATACTTCCTGCAAATGTTATGTTATGTATGATGAATGTAATTGTCTAGTTTTTAATACAAACATTGTGGATTTGTCACACACACATATTGATTTGCTGTCGTAATGGTGGAATAAAAATGGAAACTGCATTTGAAATTGCTTTTTGTTGATAACTTTTTAAATAATTAAACTATAGGTAACTGCGATAATTATATACCTACATAAAACTATGGGTAACAACCGGCTAAGTGCAAGTCGGACTCGCGCACGAAGGGTTCCGTACCATTATCTAAAAAACGGCAAAAAAAAAAAACACGTTTGTTGTATTGGAGCCCCCTTTAACATTTATTTTATTCTGTTTTTTAGTTGTTGTTATAGCAGGAACAGAAATAAATCATCTGTGAAAATTTCAACTGTCTAACGATCACAGTTCATGTGATACAGCCTGGTGACACACGGACGGACAGACAGACGGAAGGACAGCGGAGTCTTAGTAATAGGGTCCCGTTTTACCCTTTGGGTACGGAACTCTTAAAAACTAGCTCTTGTCCACAGCTTCGCGCATTATTATAACAACTCGAATGTGGACACTTTAATTTATTTTTCTACTTATTTTTAATTTTAGATTGAAATAAACGAATTGAATTGAATTATTCTAGACCTAAACTTTTCACGAAACGAAAGTGCAAAATTTTAAGAGCGATCTATTCAGAACTTTGGTTAAACTGGGTAAAACATAGATTTTGATTTATAAAATTTAAAGTACAAGTAGGCTTTGACTTTAAATCATTTTATTTTATTCAAATCATTTGTTGCATTCTTTAAGTGTACAGAGGTATTTATAATTTAGCTAAATAAGTATCACTCTCTATACCCTGCTGGGCACACAATATGTAGGGAGGACGTCATTTTTAAGCGACTTCGCGAAAAAAGGAGTAGTTCGAAACTCCTCCTGCGCGGGCGATGCCGCGGGAAGCAGCTTGTTTCGAATATTTCATACTTGTGCTAACTTGATACCTAACATAATTGAGAACCGTTTTAATCGATTAACCGTAATCGAAACCGATACAAGCAGGTGCATTTCTTACGGCAGTTACATGAATGTTATGTTTTTACGAATAAAGTAAATGTTGTTTTACGCTTTAGGAAATAAAATCGAGAACCTGTTTTTGTTCTGTAATTCGAGTTACAAATGTGACCATGTAGGGACAATATTTAATTCTAGTTTCTGCCCGCGGTTTCTCACGCCTTTTTCCTAGGAAACTTAATATAAATATAAAGGTTATTTCTATATCTATTAGGTATATACCACGGGATTTAATTTATGGATGGAATTTATAAAACGCCTGTGTGTTATACCAGGGTTAAACCTAAATCGATACAAAGTTACATCTATAGAATGTTTCATCCGAACCGTTTCAGTAGTTTTGATGTGAGGCGGTTACAAACATAAAAACCTTTACATTTATTATCTAATAGTGATTGGCTTCTAACCGTTGTTGAATTTTTCCCGAATTCTGCCTGCCAAACGTAGCGAATATAGGAAACTCCTCAGAAAAAGGTAATCGTGTCTTAAGAAGGCCCTGAACCTCTAAGCTCCCATACAAACGTACTTTTCGATTCATTTGGAAACGGCGTCCATGATTTTAATGAAATTTTGCATACATAATCGGATAAGTTGTAGCTATGTTTGTATCGTTTTAGTTTTTCAAAAACCTTTTTATGGACGGAGTATCTATAGGCACAACGTGAGCGAAGGCGAAGCCAGACGCGATCTAGCTTTGAAAAAAAGTTACATCGTCAATTAAATACATTGATAAAATTAAACCAATTAGTAATAAAAAAAAATTGATATCGCGGTTAGGATGCTGTTGCTGCTCCCGCGGGTTCTGCTGAGTAGGGAGGCTGATTCACTACTACTGATTTACTATAGCGGTCATGCTTGAATTATTACGACAGTAAATAATAGATTCAGGCGTTACTTCGCGGAAATCCATTGTAAAATATAAGGATGAAAATATTTAGTAACAATTCCGCGAAAAAACTTCTCTGATATGTTCTAACAAAATATAGTCCGCGTTGTAGAAGAAAAACGACACCAACTACAAAATGAAAAAAATACCTATCAAAGCAAGACGTCAACTAGTTTCGTCTCTCCACGAGACATCATCAGGACACCACAATACTCGAGTAGATTTTTCGCGGAATTGTTACTAAATATTTTCATCCTTATATATTACGAAAGTAGGTACGTCTGAAGTTAATCCAAAACTGTTCCATAATTCTTACATGCCCATGTAACTCACGATCGTAGATTACAATATTATGTGCCACCTTTTTGTATGCAAACGTGAGACAAACAGTCTCCATTACGTTGATATGACAATGTGATGGTAGCGAATCGTTTCATTGTATTATGTAATTATGTCGTCTCTTGAGACCTCTTGGATTTAGATTTACAACGAAGATGACGGGTGTGTTAAATCTGTTTTATAACTTTTAAATTGTTAGTTATTCACGTCCAATCGCTTAATCCGTTTCCTTTCGCGCGTCTTAATTATTATTTTTTCGATTAGCTTTACGTGTTGATCTATGAATACCACTAATCCCACTAATATTATAAATCTGAAAGTTTGGATGAATGGATGTTTATTACTCAATCACGCCAGAACGGCTGAACGGATCTGGATGAAATTTGGCACAGAGATATATTATTTTTAAAATTACGCGATCTGAACACATATTTATAAATACCCGTTCAAGAAACAGTCAGTGAAAACAGGGCATAGTACTACAGACCCTATAAAACAAACTATCTGATGCAAAACACTTACTTGCAAAGGAGTAAACGCCACAGACGACGCAGTACCAGACACCTGCCGTCTGATACTAGTAGCACCGCCGTACTGCTGCTGTTTCTGGAGATTCTTCTGCAGAGTCTTGCTGATGCGGACCTTGGTCTTCTCGTCTATTTGTGGAAGACGGACACGGCCCGTGCTGGATTTCCCGATGGTGCCGCGCGTGTAGCCTAGGTCTTCTTGGTAGGCGTCGTCTTCGATCTGAGGAGTTGTGTTATAGCTTAGAAAATTATCTTATGCAACTCGATTCTTATGGTGACTGCGATCTGCGCCGATATTATAGGTATAGGGGGCATTTAATACCATCAAGTACTTTCTTGATTAATAGATAGATAGATAGATAATACTTTAGTGTACTACACAAACACAGAAAACAGTTCAGTAATAAATGCTACGAGTAGACGAAGTATAAAGGCGGCCTTATCGCTATGAGCGATCTCTTCCGGGTAACCTTGGGATGGACTGGTGACTGGACATTGTGGACATGTAAGAACAACAAACACGGTGGCACTCGAAAATATATGTCTAATATGTCTCCCGCTGGTTCCCGTTTAGTTGATTCCCACACATATTTCTTTATGAAGAGCTAATACGTTAACCCATTGCCCTTATCATTTTCTTTTGATACTTATAGGAAGTCGGAGGCACCCACCCCTCAGACCTAGGATATAAGTAAGAAAGAAAGCCTTCGACTATCAAAGTATCGAAAGAAATTGATAAGTACAATGGGTGAACGCATGTTTAATACTTTTATTTACTTAGTCGGGCTTTCGTTTTTAACCAGGTATATTTTTTTATGATTGCTTGTGAATAACTTTGAGAAACAGTTTTGGAAAGTACAAACAATGGCCTTTGCAACGACACGAGCATATTTACTAACAGTGAACTGTTAGACCCCGGTATCTCGTTAGATCCTCAATTTCGTCTGACTGTCTTATATCCTATAACCACTACCACTGGGGCATTGAGGCGAATCAATCGATACCTCATTTGTTGAGATCAGACATGTAGTTTCAGCGCTACGTGGTATCATAAAATCGGGTAAAATCGGGCCGGTGGCACCCTATGTATGTACCCGATTTTATGACCCGATATAAAACTACATGTCTGATGTCAACAAACGAGGTATCGATTGATTCGCCTCATTCAGAATAACCCTCGTCCGTCGGTAGTTGGTTGAAAATACTACTCTGTCAATTAATAGTCAGTGCCTCCTACCAAGGGTTTATTTCAGTCGTTTTTTTGAGTCTGTGAATTTGGAAGCAACGAATCGTATTTGTCCTAACGACAATTTAGTAAGGGATATTATTAGAGACTTGAAAGCCGAAATAACGTTCACGGATCCGCCGCGGAAGAAATCCTACAAGGCGTTAACGTTAACCATCTTATTTTATGACTAGCAACGTTTATGCGGTTGACGTTATCATAATCGTGATCCATTATTCTCCCGTGGTGAACCTACTTTTGATCAGCGAAAGTGCAACGCGGATGCACGAACGAATTCCTACAAAGATTAGTCTTTGAAATGATATAATGCTGTTGTGCTTAGAAACCTTTCCTTTGTATTAATTCTGAACACGAAGGGCCTCTCCCTTCGTGTTCAGTCTATGGCCTTCTAGTTTAGGAGCTATGAAATGCTAAGATCTTATAGCCGGCTGGAGCCGGAACAGTAAGAAAGAATGGTATTAGAAATGCCGTGCACGCATTGACCATTGATAAAGGACTCTATTTTATTTGAATAAGGGTTGAAATTCTTTTGCGATTTGACAAAGAAAAATAACTAGAGTATCACAAGCTAGCACAACGATTTTTTTAAATCTTATCATATTTGACGTACTTATTATGAATGAAAGCGGGTTAACTTTAATCCCAGGGCAAACTAGGATCGTAGTTTACCCGCTTACCTACATTCATAATGCGTTTGTGAAACTACGAGTTTTTACATATTTGACGTATTTGTATGTTTTGACAACGCACTAATCATATTTTAGTTAGTTTAATCCATACTAATATTATAAATTCGAAAGTAACTCTGTCTGTCTGTCTGTCCTGTGTATTACTTTTTCACGTCTAAACCGCTGCACGGATCTCAATGAAATTTGTTAGGAAGGTAGATGGTATCCCGAGGACGGACATATGCTACTTTTTATCCCGGATAAACGCGTGCGAAGTCGCGGGCAGAAGCAAGCATACTTATAAAAGGAGACCTTAACTATCTAATGTCTCATTGTGATGTGGGACGTTGAACAAAATTTATAAGATACACGTGACGTGATTCAATATTAAAATAATGACAGTACTGTCCCTCCCAGCTATTAAGCGTAGATTCCTAAACAGTGATTTATTTTGGCAATCACAACACTATCGAACTAATTTAGATAATCAAAATCAAGTGATCAACAATTTCCTATACTGGTGTAATAGATTACTCGTTATCGTTAAGTCACAGGGAAATTGCAGCAAATTTTGCAACAACAGCTGACATTTCGCTATAATTTCATCATAAAAAGCAAAGGCCAAATTGCCAGTAAAATTAATTGACAGGTAAATGGTGTAAGCGGTCGGTGTAAGAAGCTGTAAGGAAATCTATCGTTTTAATACCTATCTAGCTTTATACATACATAACCTACCTACTACGTCTACATAGACGTAGAACGGATAAACTCTTGTGACAATAATATTTTTTTTTTCGAAAGGACTATTGTGCTGTTTACCACAGTTGGCCGACTCCTTTCGCGGGACATGATTCCCGCCGAACCACTATGAGTCATTGGGTTTATAAAATATACCTAAACAACAAAAAAAACCTCATCTCTTTCTACTACTGCTGTATTTCTGCTATTTAGCGCTCTGACGGAGAAGTAAAAGCTGAAATGAACTTTATTGCTT
Source organism: Eupithecia exiguata (assembly GCA_947086465.1). Classification (NCBI taxonomy): domain Eukaryota; kingdom Metazoa; phylum Arthropoda; class Insecta; order Lepidoptera; family Geometridae; genus Eupithecia; species Eupithecia exiguata. The sequence goes on along the minus strand of OX352230.1, from coordinate 4,025,928 downwards.
TGATTCTAGAATCTAAAATATAATGTGAGTTTTTTCCAGATCCAGAAAAACTAATGTATTTTGGCTTAACTTTTAGTAGTGTAATAACGTTGTCCCCTATCTAGTATCTATCTGTCAATCTGAGAGCTTGGAGTCACGGCGATAATTTCTTGCCTCGTCGGGAGACCCGCCCATGGAAGTGGTCCTTTAGAGAGAGGCGGGAAGGGCCAGGTCTTTGCCTAACAATAAGATGATGCTAACAATGACAGGTAGAAAGGTAATCTTAATCTTAGCCCGGGTTATCTTTATATATCATCTATGACTGCGCTCATAGGTATCGGATTTAAAATCCAAGATAATTTTTATATAAACAATATATATTGATAAAATAATTTAATGACATATCCTATCTCGTCTCATTTCCATGATCTCTGACCATTATAGTGGCCCGGTCTTTTGGGAGGCATGCTTGGGGCCGAAACTAACAGAAGAGGCCCTTTATGAGAGTTATTCTAAAGGCGAAGGCTTTTTATTATAAGCAAAAAAGATCGATGGGTGCGTCTCTTCGAACTCTTCCATCTATCTGCGCCTAAGCCTTCCCCGCGGCCTGCGCCGCGACCATTCCGTGATGGTTTTCGCCGCTTTGTTAAGTCTAATTAAAATACTTTGCCTATAATCAGGCAGAGATACTGTAACTAAACTATCTATTTATTTATTTAGTGAAAAAAAAACGGACTAGTTCTGGAAATCACCAATTAACTCTTAACTAGTCTCAAGTGTGTACATTTTTATGAGTTTTGTGTGTACCGAAAAACAAAACACAGGCGCTTACGTAAGCCACTATAAAAACAGCAAGTTCCAGTTATACCAAGTTAGCGAATAAAAAATAACCAGCCAATCAAATGATACCATTGCTTCATTGGACAAAACGCTTGATAATCCGGCCGTCTAAATAAAACTGTAACATACGGGTTCGCCTTCGAATAAGAGCGTATTGCATTAGCACAGTTCGATAATCGTTTACAATGAACGTGAGGCAGTTCAATTGGGCGTGATGAATAAGATTCGGCGTGACACACGGAGTTATTGTTTGAGGGACAAGTTTAGTGAGTTCTGACTAGTATCTCGTTCAATTGTACTTAATTTAGCGAACTGTCACTAGTCTTTTTAGTCAAGGATGTCGAGCCATAACGGGCTTTGATTTCTTTAGGCTTTTAGAGGTTCCTCTAAACCACTTAGTCCTAAAACGCTAAGGTTAAGGAGCCTTACTATGATCAAGGATCCCAATGCATAACGGGCTTTCATTTATTTTTAATGCTCGTCAAAACAGGCTTGGTCCTAAAACACCAAGGTTAAAGAGATGCAGAACGAAAGCAAAGTGACCTTTCTGTTAAAAAATACTTTTAAAGACCACATCAAAGGGATGAAATTGAATAAATGCCGATACCTAATTCTAATTCTAATTCGAAGTGGGGGAACTGGGGTCTGCACTGACATCTCGCATGGGAGTGTATTGTGCATTGCCGATACCTATAAGCTTATTTATTAGAATGTGTAGGTACTTTTTGAAAGACCGCAACCATTACTGAGGCTGTCTAGTCGTGAGTAGCAATCGCGAAACGTGTGCAAGCGCACAACGGTCCTCGTACGGACACGTCCGCGCATCAACAGTTCTTGTTCCGGTCTATTTGCCTAGCAAAAACTGCAGCCGACTTACTCCGAATACTCATCATGGACTTATGGACTCATCTGCCGTAGCCAGCCGAGCACATCTTAAACCAAACGCTGTATTCATGGACTTATGGGCTCATCTGCGGTAGCCAGCAGAGCATTGAGCCAAACCTTGTATTGTTAGGATAAGCTCGTAAAGCAAGGGTATACGGCTTATTATGCGATAATAAACAGAAATGATACAAGGGAACAATGAAGCAGTTCAATGGAGTAACAGGATCAAATTAAAACTGTGCGTTTCTGTTGTTGTGAAAAAAAATTAACAATACATTATTAAAAATACCTCAGTGTCTTGGCAATATGGCTGATTTTGGCAACTTCTCATAGATAGCAACTTTGAACAGTTTTTTGTTGCTCCTAAAATGTATCAAAATGTTGATACGTCAATTATGGAATAGCCTTAATTAGTTCTTTAAGAGGAGGGACTCCCTCGACTTCTAAAAGAGGTGTCAGGAAAAACCCTGCAGTTTGACATTGGCTCTAGGGATAATAATAAATAGCCTATATTAACTTAAATTTATAGTGACACGGAAACACCTCTCGAACGATTGAATCATATTAATCGACAAATCATCTCTACCGGCAAGGCAGTCGAGATATGGCTTTCTATTGTCAATATGACTGCAGAGCCCGCCATGGTTTCCGCGAAAGATTATAGCAGACAATACTGCCAATAATTTACGGCTCAACCGCAAGTCGCTCGGCAATTAAGGCTACTCTATTTCACTGGCACAGTCCGTGGGATATAGCTAGATACAAATATAAATAGTTTATTTGGACAAATACATAAGTATAGGTTACGTATTGAACGAAGAGACCACAAAAGTTAAAAGCTGCGGCGTAGTCTCACCGCCCGCCGCCTGGCAAGATATTAAAGTAGAGCTTTTTTAAGGTCGCCAGACCTCACCTTACCCTGTAGATTTTTTCATCTGGGGATATTAATATTTATAAATACGTGATTAACTTGCGTTGTAGGAATGGGTTAAAGTAAAAGGCACGATGGTTAAGACCGAGAAAATCGTTGCCAGTTTATGGATGCACTGCTTTATCGAGTTAAATATTACAGGTTTCTATTAACTTGACAGCGCTAATACTTTTGATAAGTTCTGTTATTAACAGAATCACATGTTATATGTACTCACATCAACCGCTTCCCCAAATGTGTGAGTAATGATTTTTTTTCTCCAAGTGTAGAAGTTACCTAGCTGTTCATTTCCGACTACGCTTCCGTACAATTAATTTTCTTTGTCGGATGATGTGGTTTTTATGCGCTAATATACTCTAAATGGTCAGATAATTGCTATAAAAAATCCAGACTACTTGTATTTATTTCAAAGATGGATTGCGGATTAGCCCGGTTTTTACGAAAGCTTTATAAATTTTCGTAATGAATGGCATAGCAGGAATAGTTGAGTAGCAGATTAATTGCTTCTCTTTGTTTGATGATGATTAGGACCAATTATTGCCTGTTTCAAGCTTGTGGCAAGCAATCTGAGCCCATAAATTAATATGAAATAGGTACTGTGCTTCATAACATAACACAGTCCATCCTGTTGCCATCCACTTTTGGATATCGCTATCTCTTTAATAAGAAGCGCTTGGCAGTGTATTGGCGATCATAGAGATCATAGTTGCGGTATTAACTTGTACTCAAGGATGCTAGCCTATCTCCAGGGATAGGCTGCAGCTTATCCTCTGATAAAATCCTATAGTTATGTCCTATAGTTTTATTCTTAAAAAGCACCATAAAAAATCAAAATTTTACTAATAGAAAACGTATATAAGTAATAAGAGTTCTATGATAAGATATCACAGCTGTCATCATTTTGAGAGTGCGCGGTCATCAGACTGGGACGCAGAATGTTACGTAAGCTAGGGCTAGATAATGATGTGTGAATTATCCAGTATTTTTTTTTAATTGAAATTTACACTCACGTCAGCAAAGTTCATCCTGTTAGCGTTCTTCCTGAACTCCGTCATGGCGTATCGCTCTTTCATCTTGCGGACTCGCTTGCCGCCGCGTTTCTTGCGGCTTTGCTCAATCGGCTTGGGGAGCGGCTTCACGAATTTGACCGGCGGTGGTTCCTGGGAACAGATGAATCTGTTAATATCTAGGTTGTTTTGTGACGTGTCCAAGTGTCCTGTAAGGTCTTAAGGAAATAAAGCACTTTGATATTTGATATTTGAGCAAGTCGCCTAAAAATGGAGGGTACAAGGCAAACATACTATCATGTTAGCACACTCCTATGAGTGTGCTATACGACTAATAAGAACGAGAGTAGATGATTGGGAGTGTACGACGAAAGGTCATTGAATGTTAGGTTTTTAGTGCATGACATTTGAATGTTAGGTTTTTAGTGCATGACACCCAGAGGTAAAAAACTCTTTGAGAGTTTGAGCTTCGATAAAATCGGCTACCAACTTCTGCTTCACGCGATTAAACGCAAAAGCTCAATTTACTTTGGGATGGCCCTGACGGCCCTTGTCATCACGCACGATGTAAATTGAGCTTTCTGAAAAAGAAATAGATAGCCCGTGGCAAGCACCGCGGGCAGGGTTTTAAATCTATTAAGATAAGGTTGAAAATTATTTGACACCAGTTAGACACTGAAAGTGCCCGGCGCGTCGCTGCCGGCCGCTGCTATTCCGTTTGGAATTGAACCTTAAAGTAAGCTACAAAATGTTATGTCACTATTAAGATTAGATTAGAACAAATAGTCATTCAATAGCTTTCAGATATTCAGTTCCATCTTGTTCTGTTTGATATTTTACATAACAGAAAGTGGTTTTTGCATAAATGTTTCTGAAATTTGCAAATGTTATGAACTTGTTTCGACATAATCTAGTATTGTAAGATTTTAAGAAAAGCAGAAGGAAGTATATTTAGTAAAACTGAAGGTAAAATTACTAAAACATTAATGTTTGTTTAAGTCTAAGGCGCCATAATAGTGATGTCATTCTTACTTGAATACCTTGATGATGAGCAATGTCGACAAAATTGTAGAATCATTCCATTCGTTGTCGTATGCTTCGATAGTTTACTTTTACGATGTAGATGACTTGGGTCAAATTCCTACGGGTTTTGCTTATAAATGTTGCTACGTGGTTGAGTAAGTACAGCTCTTGCCTTTAAATGTTGAGATTACCATTTGTAGGTTTTTTGGACTCTTGTTATGCAAACTGAATACTAATTAATTAATTTATTGGGTAAGTGGCTACTTACAATCGTATCGGCAATAATAGGCTAGTTTCCTAAAAAATAAAATAAAAAAGACTATTAAAAAAAACTATAATTTTTTTATAAATGTTATTGGACACGTATTTTTTCTTTTGTCATCAATTAAGCAAAAAATGTGGCAAGATTATAGCCAGTTAAAGTTCCGCGTGACGTCACACCGCCGTGCAACAGTTTTTAGCACGGGGCGTGACGACACGAGCCGCCGTCGCAGTCCCCACTCAAGAACACGTTGACACCACCAGTAGGTAGTAGGTTCTTAGCGAGTCATGGCCGGCACACTGACACTTCAATTTGCTAATTCTTTGAACTTTCTAGATAACTTTGGTTCTTTGTAAGTTTACCTGTAATTTATCCAGTTTCTTCTCAATCCCCTCTAGTAGTTGCCTGCCGATACGTCCATCTGTGCTGTCATGGCAAGCGTCTACTCGAGCAGCGAGTGTTAGCTTCGTCGATACTAGCTTAGCAGCTTTGTAGCGAAGTTCCTAGAACAAACATCCTTCTTGAAGTTTCATTCGATTAAAGACGGGCTAGTCTTTAATTGAATGAAACTTTTAACCTGATTCATAAGTTTGCTAACTTAGCACATTGCTAATTCTCACTCTGTCTTCTTCTATCGACTTAAGTTAGAGTGAGAAATGGAACTGCTCAACAGCTGTTTTAAGTTAGCATACCAAAAATTTTTGTCTTCTGTTAATTCAGGGCAAAGCTGTTTTTAAGTTGAGTTTCAAATAAAACCTCTCTAACGAACGATTACGGAATTGCAGGGGGTACCGATTACCAATACCAAGTTTAAGAATTAAGACCTGGCGTCTACACAAACGTGTTTGTGATGATGGGCAGAACATGCAGTTCACGTAGTGTTACTAATTTACCAATAACCCTGTATAACTAGTACAAAATTACTTATACATTTTATTTGTCAATTTCGATGCTAAGCTATTGGGTGTTTTTACGCACTTCCTCTCCACGTTGGAGAAAACTTTTTACACTCCATGATAAGTTGATATGACTGGTTTTATATATTATGTCAAGGATATACTACTTGTACTTGCCAATGTAAACCACCCATAAATTCTTACCGGTGAAGTGTCCTGTACAATCTGGGAGAAGTAAACGAATCCCGTGTGAGGTAGCGCTGCCGCCTGCGAAAACCCTGACAGCAGTTTCTTCTGCTGTCCTAACGTGAGGACATTGCAAGCTGGCATTCGTGACAGCTTCGTGAGACCGCCAGCTATGCCGAGGATCTTGGCCGCTGTTGATGCACCTAGGATAGCAAAATAGGGGTATGTCCTGACGGATCACGCAAAAACCGATCATATCCTGACGGATCACGGCAAAAGGTGCTATCCGATATCGTGATCGGTCAGAATAAGAAGCTGCTGATCCGTGCTGTCCGATCACGCCATACAATTCATTAGTGGTATTGATATGCTAACCTTTTTTTTGGAAATTATTATTAAACAATTTATCAAACAAGGTGTACTACTGGTACTGCCTACCAAAAATCCATGTTAATATTTTAAATTCGAAAGTTAATCTGTCTGTCTGTCTGATACCTTTTCACGCATAAACGGCAAAAAAGATCTCGATGAAATTTGGCAGGAAGGTAAATAGTGTCCCCGAGACCAAAAAGCGCGTGCGTAACCGTGAGCAGCAGCGAGTACTTAATCTATCATTTATAGATAGGTTATATAATGTACTTACAAGATCTTTTTAGGGTTCCGTACCCAAAGGGTAAAACGGGACCTCCTACCTATACCGCCTTGCCAAACTTCATTGATATCCGTTCAGCCGTTTAAGCGTGAAAACGTAACAAACAGATAGACAGAGTTACTGCCGATTTTATAATATTAGTATTGAAGTATGGATATTTCAATTGAATTGAAGTTTACAATAATGTGAAGAATGTTAATTTCAGTATAGCTTTCTTGAGCCACCATTAGATACAATACACTTTTAGCAAGTAGCTCTTAAAATTTTAGGGTGCATTCACACAGCATCCGTTTAACGGGCTCGGTTTTCCGTGATGGCTTTTGTAGTTATAGGAGCGAGTTTACACACTCGACAGTATTTCAGATCCAGTAAACGATTGTTTCAAGAAGCGAAGGATTCGCAAAAAAGGGTCATGAAAAACGGATCCGTGTTATGTGAACTTACCAACAATAGCTGTAATATTAGGAGCTATAAAAGTCATCCTGCTCTCCACGTACTCATAGATCTGAGACTTGATGTTGTTTAGATCTGCGGCCATGTCACAGGCTTCATTGATTTCAGCTAACTCATCTTCTGTTAGTAGTTTTCTGAAAACAAACATAAATCTTCGTAAAATATGATCTTTGGAACAACTTTAACTTATTTTCTAGTAATAGGAACGCAAACACAAATCTCGATAAGAATTTATATGTAGGTATGATGTTTTTAGGATTCCGTACCCAAAGGGTAAAACGGGACCCTACTACTAAGACTCCGCTGCGCTGTCCGTCAGTCCGTCTGTCACCAGGCAGTATCTCATGTCATGAGCCATGATAGTTAGACAGTTGAAGTTTTCGCAAATGATGTATTTCTGTTGCTGCTGTACTAAAAAGTAGAATAAAATAAATATTTAAGGGGGCTCCAAAACAACAAACGTGATTTTTTGCTCGATATTGATAACGGCAACAGGTAAACGCTTGAAATATTCACAGAATATTTTTAAAATAAAAAATTGAGGGCCGTACAACAAACGTTTTTTTTTGCGTTTTTATAGATAATGGTACGGAACCCTTCGTGCACGAGTCCGACTCGCACTTGGAAGGTTTTTTAAGTTTTCTTGCGTTGTGGATGAGAGTTGTGGGTAAGATAGAAATGGTTGGGTTTTACCGAATGTTACGGGCATCAGAAACAACATCAGTGCTTATCGGTCCATAAAGTCCTGTCCATAAAGACGATAAAGAAATGATTCGAATTCTGCTAAACTATGACGACAGACGTATCGTATCGTCGGTCGTCGCAGAATCGATCATAGTTAAGCTATACGAACTTATTTTGCGTAACATTATAAACGTTTATATGAAGAGATTTCAACAAAAAAAACAACACCAGGATGTTGATTTCATTTCGTAAGCCTGACTACAATTTCAATCGACTACATTTTATATGGCATCACATCTCCATAGATACTAAATTTTTTTTTCTCGACGAACGACTTGCTTTTGATCTAGTCACACTTACAAAATGACATCCACATCTTAGGTAAAAAATGTTGCGAGTTTCTTTCATCTGAAAGAAACTTTAGATAGTGCGTGCGGTGCTATTTGCACGGAGAGATTGATTAAAATGGTTTCAACCGTGAAATTTTTCACAGGCACGCGTCCCTCCATCTGTTTTTCTTCAAAGGTTCAAACTTTAATCAAAGCTAAAATGTCAAAATGTACATTCTGAGACAATACTATTGTTAATCTGAAGCATAACAATAGTATTGTCTATTAATTTAGTGTAATGAGGGCTCTGTGTTTGCGCTTCTGGTTCAATTTAAATGAAATGTTTCACTCAGTTATATTAATTCTGGGTACTAAGTATTCGTTTTGTTTTATCCAAGTTGTATGTGACCAAAGCCCCAGACTGAAGCTTGAAATGGCAAAAACTGTAAAATAATACTTAATAATAAGTAAATAATACTTTATCTTACCCCTGAGTAGTAGATGCTGTCACAGATACAATCATAATAGTAGCTTGAGTAAGGAAACTCTGCAATTTCTCATTATTCTTAGCTCTATCAAGGTCATTGCCAAGTTCTTTCACACTCCAGATATACTCCAGCGGTGTTACAATGAGCGAGTCTAGCTCGGGGAAACGCTTCTGGTACTTGTCCCGCACAAATCTGTGAATAATAGCTGAAAAATAATTTAGGAGTCTTATTTTATGGACCTAGTTTATATAGTTAGTTTTACAAGCTGAATACCTAGTTGAAAAAAAAATAGGCTAAATATGTGAATGGCACATTGTTATCCTTATCCTAACAGCTGCTTCTATTAGTAGCTAAATAAATAAATATTTGTCATACCAGTCTAATAGGAACCTCTTACGGGTACATATACATATATATATATATAACTAGCATAGATATGCTAGCTTTACTAGGTGCCAGATGGCTTGGCAATACATGTTAGTCGACCTACCTATCCTCCACAAAATCAAAATGAACCTTAACTTTTGCGTTTTTAGGTTTCGGTAAACCACTTTTAGGAAACTTATTGTTACTAAGCATAAAAATAAAGACATTTTGAATTTATTAATGTTTTCTATACCTAAATTTTTTTGTAGCACACAATTCACATTTTTTCAGTCACATTAAAGTTATTTGATACTCATAACCATAATATTATTAATTAATTAATTATAATATCACAGGTTTAAAATTATTCTAGTATTTTAGAACATTAAAATACTGGATAATTTTATTTAATAAGTAAAACAGTTATTATTCAGATTATGTTTTTTGGATTTTGTTGTTTGTATTTTGCTTCATAGTATGCTGGTACCACGAAACTCGGACAACACTGTCATTGCTTTAGGTAAAGAAATTAAATGGAAAGCGACAGAAAATCGATAAATTCAATGCAATTTGTAATCTCATGGTGGAGGTGGACAACCTCTATTGCCTCCATAAACTTTACTTAACTAATTCAACATATTTTTGGTGGTAACTACCCACTTTATCTTAAGAGAGACCTACCAATTTCTCCATCAATTTCCACAGCAATGTTATTGGCTTCTACAATAATTTGGTACTCAGGGTCTGACTCCATTAGGCCAGAAACTTCAATCTTCTTTCTACTATTACCAGTATTCTGTTCTATTTCAGTGACCACCTGCAAAAATTAAATGTGGTGTGTGTGTAAGGTAGAGCAATCAATTAGTAGGTTGATCATGGTATAAACTGGCTAAGGTTATGAAAGTAACTTACACGTTTTAGACGATCAGAATGTCTTAATTTTGCTAGTTCTCTGATGGAAATATTCTTCAAATCTTCCTGTTTCGGGGCTACGGGATAGGGAACAGTGAATTCGTTTGAGGTATCCATGCCCATTGGAGCCTTGCTATCGATAGCAGCTTCAAGTTCTCCATCGTCATTTTCTTCTAGATCAGCGAGTAATTCGTCTGCTAGAGACATAACTTACTAATCTAGGGAATCAGCGGCAGCAAGTTTTATTATTTTCAATGCAAAATTCCTAAGTTACAAAAGCAAAATTGTTTATTAAACTTCTTTCAGATTTCGATCAATTCAATCAATCAAGCAAGCAATCCCAAGAGTATACAATAACTACGTAAAAGCAATAAAACAAAAACCTAATAGATTGTTGATAACTTGGTGATATTGAAACAATGTGCAGACACAGAATAAAGAGACCGGAAAGTTCCGTAAGTCAGCACAAAACGGGTGCCACACGTTTGTTTAGTTCATAGTACTATACAATGTGTGTGTACAGTGTTGCCAGATGGAATCTGAGAAAAGCAGTAGAAATTTTGTTAAAAAAGCAGTAGATTGGGGAAAAAAGCAGGTAGATTTTAATATGTTATAAATTAGTACCTATGTATTGTGTTTTGCGAGTATTTTCATGCAAAAAAAACATACAACAAAGCTAATAACCCGTTTTTTTTAAATTTAGGAAGCGTTTTCTTTGCCCACATTCCTAAACTGTTTAGCTTTGTGGAAAGCGAGGCCAGGCGGCCTGTCGGCTGTGATTTGCTCAGTTCTTTTCAGTCTGATTGAACTTTGATTTGTGGGTCTGGACATATATTATTTAGTGCATAGTAGAGTACCTAATAACTCGATAAACAGTCTCACTCAGAAATTAATAAAAGCCCAGAGTACTAAGTACTAAATAAAAACCATACAGTCTTACTCAGTTTGCATTTTGCAAAAGTTTATCGAACGAACGAACGGACCGACCAATCAATCTAAAACAATGAACATACATACCAAGACAGACAGAAAGAAAGTGAAAGCTGGAAGGAAGAAACGAAGGAACACGGAACTCTTCAGTTTCATTCATCTGTTTCAGTTTTGTGAAGTTTGTGTCATTGGTAACTTGTCACGTGAGCTAAAATAAAGACATGGAGTCACTTGATATTGATGCTCGGAAAAAGCAGGTAGATTTCACAAAATTTGAGCAAAAAAGCAGTAGATCAGTAGACGGTTCAAAAAGCAGGTAGATCTACTGCTAAATCAGTAGATCTGGCAACACTGTGTGTGTATTTTCGAACCTTGATCAAACGAAATGTGTGTGTACACGACATAAATTTATCGATAAATATCGGATAAAAAAAAATTACATGTTGGCTATTAAAAAAAAAAGCCGATTGAATATTTTTATGAAAACTACTTCATCTGGTTTTTTCTTCGTTTCTGTTTGAGTAAACGGTATAGTTTATTCAAAGTAGTCTCATTTGAAAGCTAAATAGTTTATCTAGCTAAGAAAATAGAATAAAAAATACAATTTCGGTACATAAGCCCAGTAAAAATATTATTTTTTGTACAAATATAGCAAAAAAAAACAATTTTTATTTATTTTTGATCTGTAACTTTAAAACTGGATTATTGAGGTTTACTTTTTTGCATGTTGTATTAAACTTCATAATTTATTCCACAAATCTTCCAAAAAACATGGGTCTACCTCTTTTCATTGTCATGCTATTCGCCATTTAATTAGTTACTATTTTAATATTAGATGTGATGTGAATATTAGATGAATTAGTTACTTTCTGCCTTGTACAAAGATCAACAGACAACAAACTAAGTAATAAAACAAGGCAAGATAAGATGAAACGGAACGAGGCCTTTGCCCAGCAGTGGGATAGTAACGGTGAATTAAGATAAGATAAAATGAAACAAAATTTTTAGTTATTGCTATCAATTAATTTATTGATTGTTCAAAATGTCCATCATTTTCCTCAAAAAAAAAAATCGGTGGTCGAAAAATCGCCAAAATCACTTCAGGTAATTTATGGATGCCCCCTAAGTTAAAATACCTCTATCTACCTGTGCGAAGCCGGGGCGGGCCGCTAGTTAGTAGTAAAATTCTCTTTGTACGTTTGGTCTACTTTTACTATAACAATAAATACTAAAAAACTTGCCTAAAAAAAGCCCTATAAATAACTAAGAATACTAAGATAGTATAGATAGCAATACTCCCATACAACCATACAACAAACGTGATTTTTTGCTAACGGCAACAGGTAGACACTTGGTACTTGGTACCATAGATATCTTGGTACTTTTCTTACCATATTACTTTCTATATTACATGGCAACTTTTTAAATTCGTTGTACTCTACTCACTCATATCAAAGCAAAAGCAACCAATCGTGGTCACGCCAGCTGCTTGCTTGATTGCTTTGCGAAGTTTGCGATTTGGTTCGGTTCGGTTTGGCATTGGCATTTGGCGTTTTTGTCTTTGTGTCAAGTTTTCTGAATATAATTTTCTTGTGGACGGCTGTTTGCTAGGGCCCACAAAGGCCAAAAACTATTGGAAAACGTGGTTCAAAACCAGATTGATAGCAAAGAAAAGTACAAATTAAATCCAATGGCGCTGAATCCACAGTACGATGCGATTGGAAAGGGCTTTGTACAGCAATATTACATTCTGTTCGACGATCCGGTACAGAGACAAAACCTCGTCAATATGTACAACGTGAGTAATTTTCGATGTATTTTATGCATTCCATTCGTTCTCCGTATGTAAAATGCTCTGTTATTTATCGCCAAGCTGTAAAATATTCAAATCAATTTCGAGGTTACCTATCTTAGTATCCCGCCCAAAATATATTTCTGCGCAATTTTTTCGTCAATGCTCATGTAGATACGACTTATCGTTGATAGTTCCACACAGAACATCAAACTATCACTTGGTATTGCCTCTCAGATGATGAGCCGCATATTGATGGTAATGTTATTACTTTCAATAATACAAGGTATTTCATCTTTATTCAGTAAGTTGCTATGGGAACCTACCACCTACCTGTACCCACACATTTGTATGCAGTTAGTTGTAGTGGGATTCATTAGCTAATATTTTACAGGGTGGCTATTAGGCATTGCCTTGATGTGAACAGGCGGTACAAACATATTGCAGTGTATCTATAAAATACGCCTGAGCATTACCTGTGCTCATCACACTTATAAGACCAGTCACAACCACAGGATAAACCAGAACAAAAAATACAAACATAATTCTCAAGAAAACATGAAAAAGGGTGTGGCTAATGCGCAACTAAAGTATACCACCTACATTATCTTTTGTAGATGTAATGTAATACTCAAGAAATAACGGAGCATAGCCATAGTCTGTGTGATGATGTGACAGTCATGTAACAAGATCTTAGGTACTATGATGAAAGCTTGCTCAGTCATAGATCTATGCTTGAGTGACGTTTATGCCATAGGAAAGCCTTACTCAAGCATAGATCAATGACCAAGCAATCTTTCATAATACAGGCCTATGTTTTTAACTGTTTCAGGTGGAGACCTCCTTTATGACATTTGAAGGAGTACAACTCCAAGGTGCTGCTAAAATCATGGAAAAGTTAAATGTATGTTTTTGACTATTTTATCAATTTATTGTTACTTCCTATATCTCATGTCTACCTAATAAAGAATACCTATTATATGTTTCACTCGTGGAAAGACGATTTGCGAAAGACTGCAGATGCTTGATGCGGCAAGCTAAAGACAGGTCGCTATGGCGCTCAGGGTGACCTATGTCCAACAGTGGACTAATATAGGGCGATGATGATGACTAGATATTATTATTACTTTTTGTTTTTGTTTTATTATCTAGGATTCTAACTGTGAGAATTATTCAAATCAGTCCAGTTGTTTCAGAGCTTATTCAATTCAAACAAACAAACAAATTTCCTTATTATAAGTAGTTTTTGTGCCATAGCTGTAACAGTCAGACATTAGTACCTATCGATTTTTTTGACAGATTTTTTTGTAGATATTGATGCCCTATATGAAACTGTAGTACATCACTTTGCTCTATTGTCAATAATTTTCTCAGTTTACGCGCTTATAAGGATTTTTCGGCGCTACAATTGTATATTTTAACATGGAAAAGTAGTTATTGTGACATAACTATAATAGTTAGACACATAGTATTGCAGACGTTTTTGTAGATATGAATGTCTTCTATAAAACTGTACTACATCATTTTGCTCTATTGTCAATAGTTTCCGCAGCGTACGCGATATAAGGATTTTTCATGGTATTTTTTTCACACCTTGGGTTACATTATCGAAGTTTTCATACGGATCCCTAACTTTTTTGAAAATATTCTATAGCCTATAGTCATCAGGGATAATGTAGGATTCTAATGGTGAAAGAATTTTTCAAATCGGTCCAGTAGTTTCGGAGCCTATTCCCGTCAAACAAACAAACAAACCTACAAACAAACAAATCTTTCCTCTTTATAATATTAGTATAGATATAGATGATAACAAATCATGAAAGTAAAGAGAATTGTCATGCATTTTATTCATTTTTATGAGGAATGAAATATACAACTAATAATTATGCAGCATAAATGGTCTATCTTGGACTTGGCGCACTTGTTTTACAAGTTGACATAGACTTTAAACTATATGTAGGTGGCATAAAGTACAAAATTCTTATTTCAGAGTTTGACGTTTCAAAAAATCGGAAGAGTCATAACTTCGGTGGACTCTCAACCAATGTTTGATGGCGGTGTCCTGATCAATGTTCTTGGACAACTTCAGGTAAGAATAAGTACTTAATTGATAATTGTAGCTTTAGCTTAATGCATCTGAATTTTGTTAAAATTATAGAAAAAAAGCAACATCTATTGACAGAAAGCAAGATATTTGTATTATAGTTAGAAACAAAGAAGTATTTATTATAGTTACTAAGTTCAGAAACCACTGAGCTGCATTATATTATATGCCTACTCATACAATGGAGCTCAGTGTCAGAAACCATACAGTTTGACCTTTGACAAAGGGTAATAAATCATTTATTTTATCACTATTATCAATTGACCTCATTGAGGGATATAAAAGTCTACAGTTCTTTAAAGCAAGACAAGAATACAAGATAGAAACATTCTGATTATTGTGGTATAAAGCAAATTTTACATGTAAACAGACAGATGATGACGCGCCACATGCGTACCTACAGACGTTTGTCCTGAAACCGATTGCGAACTCATTTTACGTAGAACACGACATATTCAGGCTGGCACTGCACGATGTCTAAGATGCTGAACGTAAGCCAATACCTTTGCAGGCTTGTGCTTTAAACACACCTGTGGCCTTACTTTTTTAACATTTTATGACATTTCCCGCTATCTCTATCTATACCTACTCGGTTTTAGAATCCTAGATGGTTTTGGTACTGGAAACGGTTGGAAAGTATTTTACGACACTGGTATCATTATTGGAGCAAATCATAGAAGCTCAAAAGAGTTTTTGGTTTTGATACCTTTCATCAATCATTTCTTTTGTATTTTTTGGTTCAAATTTGCACCTTTTTAACTGTGCATGTCCAATTCCGCGTTGTAGAAGTTTTTGTTCTTGTTTTAAGTATTGTAAGTACCTACCTTGCTGTTACCTTTTTGTTTTGTCATTTTTATCATGTTGTGTTAAGTTTTCATACAAAAAATTTATTTGTTTACATAACATCTTGGATTCTAATGTAATTTTTATCATGTTGTGTTTTCATACAAAAAATGAATTTGTTTACATAACATAATTATCTTGGATTCTAAAACCGAGTAAAAATCATTATGCTCATCTTTCAGCTCAAATACTGTTATAAAATAAATAATAACAAATAAAAAACTTGTGGAGTTTTGGAATAAATAAATAAATAATGATCAGTTGAGCTGTAGATTGTTTGTTACAGTTTGCAGTTAGCTCAATTGTTTCAATTGTAAATACTAGTACTAATTTGTTGCTATTACTTGATTATAATTTTCTTCGTTAATAAAATATGAATTTCATCCTATTAACAGTAACAGTAATAACTTAAAATATATTAACAGTATTAACTTAAAATATGGGTGAACTGTTCACTGATTCTATTAAAATAATAATAATCAGAACCAGAGATCTGTGGTGAAAGTCAAAAACAAAAGTCAGGCCATTTGTTTCCTGCACTGGTGGCAAAGGCGCATACTAATATGGGCTCACAACTCATTCTTCATTAGGTACATTTAACAGTGACAAAATTACTTTCTTCAAGCTTAAAGGAGTGGTCCGCGAGCTGTCTGTCCTGTGATACCTTCAATATAAAATAGATACATCTAAATGGTACGAGTTAAAGTCTATATTCGAATGTACATTTTTGTGCTGCGCTGCTGCGGTGCTTTTTAGGTGTGTGACAAGCATAACCCTGTAAGTTTGAATGCTGTAAATAAAATAACTTAGGTTATGTAAATATTTTCGACATATGTATTGGAGCTGACCAAATTACTACAGCATTTAATAGTTGCATCATGATGCCTGCATGCGAGTGGTTACGTAACATAATAATAATAAAATGATAATATACAGTGTTTTGAAATAAGTGCACAATACTGAAGGAGGTTATTCACCTGCTACCACAGATTAATATTCAGTGAATAAACCAAGACGCAAAAAATTCTTCATTTTTGCAGGTTTTAAAAAAAAAAAAAAAATTATCCATCCCAAACTTGGCGATCTCTTTGGTGCGCGCCTTCCCTTCTTGCCCCACCTGACGGCAACACGAGGCAACCATAGTCAATGACCGCGCCGCCATAATAAGACGTTGTTTCTAATAAATATAAAAATTCTGCAAAAAAAATTTAATACAATCGTTTACGGCTCGATTTGTTTACGAAATATTAATCTGTGGTAGCAATTGAATAACCTCCTTCAGTTTTCTGCACAAATTTAAATCACCCTATATTTTTCCTTATTTTTCTAGTTCCACAAGTTCTGTGCTGCAGTTTTGTACTGAACTACTGTGAATAAGCGGTAGTAGTAGTTCTGTGCACAGAAATACTGGATCAATTTATGCCCCAGTAGTACACAGTAATAAAATACAGTGCTAATTAATGTCCCAAGAGTACTGCATATAACTACAGATAAATATACATTTATTTAACTTCACAAGAAGCTTTAGATACAGCACAGACTGACTTTGCTACCAGCCTTTTATTGAACTTACGTAAACGAGAAACTTAATACTGACTTATTATGATGACTTACTTACTTACCCATTGAGGCTATTAAAGCTTGCTCAGTCATCGATCTGCGCTTGAGTAACGCTTTTTTATGGCATAAACGTTACTCAAGGATAGGTATAATAAACATATTGACTGAGCAAGCTTTCATAATACGGGTCTAATATATAAACTTAAACAAGAGATGCCACGAATGTCTAACATTCGGTATTCGGTAAAATCACTATTTTTGGTATCTCTATTAGTAACATTTCCCAGCAAAAACGAATAAACAAATAAATTCTCATTTTGTTTTTGCTCTTTAGCTCATGTTAATTTTCATGTAGAACGACAATTTAAGGGTGGTATTATCTAAAAAGATAAATCAGACTATCAGCAGCTTCCTTACCTAACTTTTTTGTATAATGTACTATTTTCTGCCCGTGGCTTTGCATATATTCGTCCCGGGATAAAAAGTAGCCACATACGTTCTTAAAAATTATCATGTAATCGGCGCTTGAGTCCGAAGGAAGTCCTGGTGTTTCGACTCCTACATCACTTGACCTCATGGTGCAATTGACAACGCATCCCGTACTGAGGGAGAGTTGCGGGTTCAAGTCCCGTCGAAGTCGAAATATTTTTGGTATCTACATAATTACATTTTTCTTAGAGCATAATAATCATCCGCAGCCGGCCTCCCGAAGTTTGTGCCATGCATCACGGTCCTGTGCTAACCGCATCCTTCCCGATCCGCATCAGCCTAAAGTTCTATGATATAGTTAGGTTGTTTTAACAACATGGGAACTGATTTATGGGATAACAATTGATTGTTTAGAAAAAACTAAAAACCGACTGCAAATTCCTTAGTATTTACACAGTTTTTCGGGACAAAATACTTATTATCCCTCGGAACTACAATTTGTATGGGACCACTTCGGGATCATTCTCCTTATTAAAGCGAAATAATTTTCTAAATCGACAAAGAAATCAAAAATTAATACAGCCGAACATAGAACCTCTTTCTTTTTCTTCTTTTCGTCAGTTAAAAAAGTACCAGTGTGTTTGACCAGTAGCCCTATTGTCTAACTCAACTGGTAATCGTAATCGACTTCATTTTTGACATTTGAAACCTAGCCTGGACTTCAATTGTAACTTTCGTATTGTGTAAATAGTTGACACATGGAAGACCATTACCAGCGAAATTGAAGCCCAGTGAATGAATGAAACTTCGTATATTGGCGCGGATATCGGTATTGTGTAACGTCGAAATGAATTTCAGTAGAAAATTCAAGCCCATTTGAAACGTCAAATGAAGCAGGGAGCTCATTCGAGTCTTGTTTGGAATGGAAATCTCAAATATATCCATATAAACAATAAACATTGTGTTTGAAGGCTAAGGAAATAAGTAGGTAAGTAAAAATCTCTGAAGTAATAAGTAATAATTATCTGAATACATACCTACCCGAGTTCAAATTCATTTTTTGTATATAGGTATACATACGAGTAGGTATATATAAACATTTTCTTCTATTTTTTACAGGGTGATGCACAATACACCCATCAAAGCGGGAAAAGTAACCAACGCCTCGTCGATGTCGATGAGGAGATGACACGCGACCGTGCGCTACAACCGCAGCACTGCATCATCCCCCTGAAGGTGTACGGCGGCGGGAAGTTGATGGAGGAAGGCAAGCCGTTGTTGACAGATTGTGGAGGACTCGAACATAATTGAACGACGACCTCTGTGGCGCAGAAGGTCCGCCTGCGACGCAGGAGGTTGTGGGTTCGATCCCCGCCTTAGAGCAAATGTTTTTACGATCTGCAAATAATTGTCCTGGGAGTGTGTTACGTATACTATCATCTAGTACCCATAACACAAGGTCTGCTTAACTTGGGGCCAGATAATGCTGTGTGATTGTCCCCAGCATTATTATTATAATTATTAAAGCCTACGAAAGCTTAATAATTTATTTTTTATTGCAAATTTATTGATTCTGACTCATAAATAAACTAAAAAAAAACAATCCATACTAATTTATTTTAATCTTACTACTAATTTATATTTTATATGTACAACACTAAACCTAACTAACTTTTACAAGGCTAGTGTCCCGCACTAGCCTTGTAAAAGTATTTCTTCAATTCGCGCTACAGAGCGCTGCGTATCGCTGCCAAGGAGGCAGCCATGGCCTCTAGCGAACGCGAGATCTTCTTCTTGTTTGCTAAATGCCGCTCCTCAATCTGCATTGCCCACTGAGGCACATCTGCAGCATGTGATGTATCTGTAACAATGTATAAAAATACAGCTTTGGAGGAGGCTATGTCCAACAGTGGACACTAATTGGCTAGCCATTGATATGATGTGACATGAATAATGGTACTCTCCTAAAATTTAAAGTAAAATTATTACATGATCGCCTGCGCGTTGGGGCCAATTGCGGTGGTTGCATTGGCATATCTAAAGCTAAAGCTTTAAAATTAGATGGGTAATTAGCATTAGTGACAAACATTCAAATTAAAAGATAAAAGGTACTTACAACTCTCCACTTGGCTAAGGTTTTAGTGGCGCCAGCCCCAACAGCATTGAGATTACACGCATGGTCCTCCCAAAGTTTTTCAGCTTGTTGTTTCGCCAGTAGGCCGTTATTAGCCAGGCGGCCCACTGCGAATTCCCTGTTTGCTTCCATAAAAGCCACAAGCATTTCCATCTGCCTGTCTGATACTATTTTTCTTGCTGGCATTCTGAAATAGCCATATTATCATATTACCACACTGTTGTGTAACAAAACACTTGATAACTTTTGTAACGCATAAAACGCGGTAGTAATTTGTTAAATGTACTTACTTTGGAACTAATCTTTTAGTTTTCAAGAAAAAAAACAGTCGTTTTTGTTTTCACAAACCAGCCAAACAAACTTTAAAATATACCGCGAATGACAAGTTATGACAAGTGAGGGACACGAGCGAGCAGTGCTGCCAGATGGAATCTGAAAAAAGCAGTAGAAATTTTGTGGAAAGCGGCCAGGCGGCCTGTCGGCTGTGCTTTGCTCAGTTCTTTTCAGTCTGATTGAACTTTGATTTGTGGTTTTGGACATATATTATTTAGTGCATAGTTGAGTAATAACTGGATAAACAGTCTCACTCAGTTTGCATTTTGCAAAAGTTTATCGAACGAACGGACCGACCAATCAATCGAAAACAATGAACAGACATACCAAGACCGACAGAAGAAAGTGAAAGCTGGAAGGAAGAAACGAAGGAACATGGAATTCTTCAGTTTCATTCATCTGTTTCAGTTTTGTGAAGTTTGTGTCATTGGTAACTTGTCACGTGAGCTAAAATAAAGACATGGAGTCACTTGCTATTGATGCTCGGAAAAAGCAGGCAGATTTCACAAAATTTGAGCAAAAAATCAATAGATCAGTAGACGGTTCAAAAAGCAGGTAGATCTACTGCTAAATCAGTAGATCTGGCAACACTGCGAGCGAGTTTGACAGTAGAAAACTTGCGTTTCGTTACTACTTTTGTGGTAAACTTTTTTATATAATCTCCTCACAACAAACTGAAAAAATACGTGATTTAATTGCAAATAATGACAAAAATTATGCACAGGCTGTGTTTTTCCAGCATAACAAATATAATTATTGTTTTTTCAACTAGTAAAACAACTTAATTGCAAATAGTACCAGTGGAACTACTAGTTGTTCCACTTGCATTAACGGAACGCATGAAAGATCGAAAACTACTGAAATTGGATTCACATGAATCATTCATTCCGAAGCCGATTACCAGTTGAATACCTTACACAATACCGAAAACATTCTGACTGGATTGACAACTGGTAATCGATTTCAAGTTCACTGGTAATGGCCTTCGAGTTAGACAATAGGGCTACAGGTCTAGAACTACAGCTATGCAAAATTTCAGCGTGGTACTGACTGGCGTGAAGAAGAAACAAACATCCATTCAAATTTTCGCATTTCATCTTGTCAAGAAGACACGTGTCAGAAAAAACCGTGTACCATCGGCGACAACTCATCAGCTACTGGCATGCCTGTCGTGTGCGTTCACGCCTGCCGGTTTTACACAGCCCCGGGTCCCCTCCGTCGTATTGCATGCCAGATACAGGCATGCTGTGTATATACATGACATTAGTGTAGAACGCGTGCAAATAGCTGTCATGCGCAAGTGTGCCTTAAAAATAACTTGTTGATTTTTTGACAGAATTTGCACTACTTGACGAATTGAGCACTTTAGTACAATGCTTACTATTGTCAATTATTTTCCAAACTCAATGCCAAACATATAGACATTAGGACTTTTATGTTGTGTGTTCTTGTTTTTTATGTGGAGAATGGCTTGAGTATAAGTTACTGCATTTTCGTTTGTGTTTACAACATAAAAACATCTTATTTTGCAGTGTGATGATGATCCTCCACACCCGTACATGCAAACGTTCGTTCTGAAGCCACTAGGAGACTCCTTCTTCGTCCAGCATGATATGTTCCGCCTCGGAATCCACGACATAGCTACGGCCTAGGCCCCCAGAAACCAGGAACTCAGACCTAAGGAAAACTAGAACACCAGGCGAGAACTCTTCTTTTAACGCATTCGCTGCCTAGTCTCTACGATGCGACCCGGAGCAGTGCTAAAACTACATGTGCGTTGGGCAATGAAAGTGTTAATCAGGTTTCATGTTGAATGATATTCTTGGATATGTAAATGGTTTAAACTATACTTTAGACAAGCCAAGTTAATAAGAACGATTTTATAAATCTATAAGGAATTGTTGTTCTCCTTATTTAGTTTGGCTAAAGTATAGTAGGGTTTTTGTAGCATTGTTAGTCGTTTTAGTCGAAGCAAAGATTATTGTAAGCTTTGAAACCTCGCCTTGTAGTCTGGCATAATACTTCTATTCCTCATCTATTATAAGTCGAACAAGGGGCCTGTTTCACAAAAATACTAGCTTCAAGAGTATATCGTCGTAATTACATTGTTTAATTTATAATTATCCAGTTATTTTTGAGAAATAGGCCTAAGCATACTCCAGTGTGAACATGCTATATAAAAAATGCATCTTTTAAGTTAACTAGGTTTAAGGACTAGTAACAATTTGCTCGCATTAAGATCCAAAAGTTTGTAAGCGTTCCATTAAATGAATTGACATCTTTCCAGCATAAGATGGCTTAGTTAAAATAAGGAACATTTTCAGTTACAAGTATACATTTTATATTAAATACAATATAATTTTCTATTAATTATATTTCTTTTATTTCATGTCCAACAGATATTTTTTATTGACGAAACTAGGTAGAACTAAACTGTTGTGATTAGCGTAATAATTGTGTGTGCCTAAAAAAAGTTTTGTGAATATTGTAGGTACATTACTACGAATAAATTTATTCGTAGGTACAATATCAGTTATGTTATGAATCAGATATCAGATAAATTTTGCGGGTCACGATCTATGGTCAAAAAACCGTGGTGGTAAGTAGTTGACCTTTTCCTTAGTAAGGGTTAAGCACAACGCGTCGATTTTTGTTATTCCTAAGAAATTTAGCATTGTAAGTCATA
Organism: Eupithecia exiguata; assembly: GCA_947086465.1. Classification (NCBI taxonomy): domain Eukaryota; kingdom Metazoa; phylum Arthropoda; class Insecta; order Lepidoptera; family Geometridae; genus Eupithecia; species Eupithecia exiguata. Next base: position 4,003,224 of record OX352230.1, on the reverse strand, counting down.
TTAATCGTATTTTTTTGACCGGATTCATATAATATTTTTGTGAGTGGAAAATAAATATATTATTATTATTATATAACGTAATGGAATCTCCATTACGTTATATGAATTCGGTCTTATGGCTAGAATAAAATATAAATTTTTATCACAAAGACAGGGAAAAAATTAAACAAAACATAGATGCTAAGACAATCATGTATTATAAATAGTCAAAAATAACAAAAGAACCACTGAAAACAGGTACATTTTTACCAATCTCAGAATTTAAGACTCCTTTAAATCCTTAGACGCTACGAACACTTAGCAAGTATCTGCATGCACTACTAACGAATTACACACACAGACCAAGTGGCCACTTGTCTAAGTGAAATGACTAGGTTGCAAATGATTAGTTCATTGCATGTTGGCAAGCCAACGGGTGGTTTAACGTCGCATTAGCAGTATATTGTTCGATCAGGAAGGTATTTAGGTACTCGGTTCACATTACAATACTCTCAATGTAGCACCTGAGGTGAAGACCCGTATTATTAAAGAGAAGTCATTGTTCTTACTTGAGTAAAGCTTTTCTATTAAGTTTTACTCAAGCATAGATCGATGACTGAGTAAGGTTTCATAATACGGGCCTTCTTTGACATGACGGTCGGTCTTTGACAATCCTAGGTAGAACACAGTTTTATTGAATGTCAAGGTTTTTATTGAACGCTTTTATGTATTCTTTGTTATTAGTATGTTAACGTCACGACCGAAGCTATAGCAAGTTGAGATATGCTTTGTATTTATATAGGATTGTCAAAGCTCTATGCCTAAACCTCGGGCTAAAAACATTGCTTATAAGAATTCGAGCCAAATATTTATCAACTAGCTACGTTCAACTATTATTGCTTATCGAAAGCTTTTAAATAAGAACAATCTTACCTTAAATACAAATATATGAATGGAGCGGATTTATTGTAGATTCTCATAAAAAATGTAAATATTGAAAAGCCATAAAACTTTCAAAACTGCTACAGGTAACACCGATTATGGTGAGAACTACGAAGCAGAGATCAAATAAGTCATGGCGCGACCGACGCGGTCTTTTAATATTATTTTGTACATTTTTAGCCTCTGATTGTTAGCACTGTTCTGTTAAATAAAATAAAACATAACAATAACAACCAGTCATTGGTATTTTGTCGCAGCATCTCTAGTTTAAACACAACAAAAATGTATATTTACTTTTTCGAACGTCGAAGTCTTTCACATAAGTACCTTTATAAGCGTAATTTACCAGAACAGTGCTACAATATACCGCCTTCCACCTACGATGCAACAGCGATACAATATTTTGTGGTGTGACATCACTCCTTAATTTGTTTCTCAAGCTTTTTTCATAGTTAACGATCTCTGTCTCTAAGTTTCAAGGAAGGATTGGTTGTGATTGTGTCACTGAGGCTCGTATTAAGAAAGCTTACTCAGTCAAAGATGTATGCTTGAGTGACGTTTATGCCATAGAAAAACGTTACTCAAGCATAGATTGATGACTGAGTAAGCTTTCATAATACGGCCTAATTCTTCGGACGCACAAATGTATACCTATTAATGAGGCAAAACGCCTTCTCGCACGAATCTACTCCAGCTAAGCAACTGCGATCGGAATTCATTGAATTATTGTTTGTTTATGAATAGCAATAAAGAATATAGTCATGTGAGAAGGGGTTTATTACTAATTTCGTTCTGTGCGTTTCGTACGTTCGTACGAGGACTGAATAAACGCGAAGGTAGGGATTGTTTCGAGTTACGGCCCTACATTAATACTAAAATTCACAACCTAATTACAATAAATAATACTCATTCGGAAGAATTTCTTGTGTGTTTATGATCTAAATCTGGGCGAAAGTAAATATAATTAAGTACGAACATAAGAGATTTGAGAAAACCTAAGATTCAGGCTATTGAGCATAATTCTGTCCGGTCGCTTTTAATTGTATGAGAAATAGTTTAAGTCAGTCTTCATGTAAATTAGAGTGTATCACTTTTGAAACAAAAGTTCTGTTTATGTCGTGTAGGAACAGAAAGGGATTGAAAATGTCATGCTATCTCGCTCAGATCATATTTGTCAAATGTGGTCTATGAGAGATAGCATGAAAATTTGAATCCCATGCTCTATCTATACGACTTACGCCATAAAAAAAGAATCTGCCATGATTTTTCTGAAAATGTTGTAGGTACAGAGCCTCTAGCGGCTTTACTTCGGTACTAAAATGCGCAAAATGAAAGTCAATAAATAACCCTAAAACAGAGATCGCAAACCTTTGGAACAGGTAGTTAGTTTAAGAGCCGCCTTTCTTTCTTCCTCTCGAGCCCAGTGCGACGCCTCTAAGGGAGCGCATTGCCATTGCCCGGTTGAAATGCCGTTGTGTTTTGTGCTCTTCCACGTCGCCTCCGCTGTCCACTGATGAAAGGATCACTAGAAGAACGCCCATCACCTGCAATTAAAAATATATGTAAATAAATATGTCTACAAGGTAGAAGCTCTGATTTTATAAACAAATATGATAATTCGGCAGTTACGATGATTACAAAATAGTCACACAAGCTGATTTATCCAAAATTCGAAATCTCTCGGACAATTTTACTTAAACGATTGTTAAATTTAAACAACTGAATTGACACCATCAACGGTAGCTAAGCACTATCGCTCGATGAAGTCGTCTTTCAAACAGGGCAGAAATAATCAGTCCATTCGTCAAACTTTTAACACTTTTATACAGGGTTATTGGTTATTCACTGCCTAAAACTACAGGTTTTGCCCATCATCACGAACACGTATGTGAAGACACCAAGTCTATCTTAAAATTTTTTTTGATAGTCTGGCCTTCTTCATTCAACAATAGTTCTTCAGGCGAGAGAGGAGAGAGGCTTTATTGGAAACTTAACTTAAAAATGGGGCTGTCCTAAATTAACAGTGGCCGTGGGAGTGGGAAATCGGTCTTTAGTAGGGACCTACTTTATTGGGTGACGGTCAAACATGTTTCTTCAATTTGAATGAGGTGATTCACAAAAAAAAAAATGAATTAAGACCTGGCGTCAACACGAATGTGTTCTTGATGATGGGCGGAACCTACAGTTCACGCAGTGACAGTGAATTAATAATAACCCTGTATAACTATACCCAGGGGTTAAAAATAAACATGATAATGTGTCAACAAGATAGAAACTTTGATAATTCAATAAACAAATATAATGATAAGTATATTTCGAATATGATATGATATTCTGATAACGATTTGGCTGCTAAAACGATGTTTACAAAATAGTGCGCCTGGGGTTATACAACTTGGGTGCTTTTACCTGGTAGGTACCTAGACTCTTCAGTTGCCGTGGTGCTAGCTTAGAAATTGCATCACCCCAACGTTCAACTTTTCTAGCGCTGGTGTACCAAGAAAGGAGGCGACTAAGGCATATACCGAGGGGCGGGCAAACAGCACATCTAACACCGAACTACGATCCCAACCCGCATCCCAGCTTATGGCATTGCACCCTAGTGATAAATAAGGTTCTTAACGGAGGAGACCTCTGTTCAACGGTGGAGTGTTGAACTCTGTTCTTCTATAGGCTGTTGATGTGAGACCCGTCATTAGCCCGTGGTATATGACCAGGACTAAGAGATCTCACCCAAGGGAATAGAGCACAATCATTCAGTCTTCAATCCCATGTCCAACAGTGGACGTATAACGATGATGAATTGGTGACGTGCTCGTTAAAATGATTATACCTAGGTAAATTGATAAAGATGCGGCGTATTTTAGTTCGGATCAAGCATGACTATAAATGCACCAGTACCTGCGTTATTACTGGCTGTGTTATTTCAACGTTTGTTGAAATAAGAAATCGACATTTTGTCACGTACACGTACGTTCAGAATTAGTTATTTATTTTGCTAGATCAGCAATGCCTTACTATACTAATAATACACTAAAAATTGTAAAATTATCTAGATCAAGATCTAGATCCTTAGCTGCCTATTTCTAAGGCATAGCCATCCGGCTATGTTATACCAACAACAGCTTATGACGAAGACCATCGATCACGGTATCCGCCGAATAGATTCACAATGAACACTTGTAAACCGTCCGTATCAGAGGACAATTTACGTTTGACATTTTGGGTTTCCATTTCAACGCAACGCTCGGTTGAAGCGTGTATAGCCAAATTGCAAAAATCATACGTTTAAGATACAAAAACGAAGACCCTATTTTTCCTATTTTCAGTAGTTTTAATGCATTTTTTACCACTGTGATGTTATATTAGCCCTATCCACCAGACATTTCATTTAATTTTTTTTTTTTTTTGCTTGCATGTAGGTACATTCCATCTTATTTCTAAGGTAATTGGTTATCACTAGGTACATACATGCACCCTGGAAGGGCACTGCAAAACAGTTATTTTTACATTGTCAAATGGAATTTTACAATAACATAAATTTCATGCAATACATAATAAATATAATTAATTAAATTGAATTGAATTTTGAATTTAGAAGCCAGAATGGTCAGCTAGTCATTGTTTCATCATAAGGTCACGTCATTTTAGTTTGTCAGTAGCGACATCAGCGTTCAAAAATGATTTTTTGGTCTGACTTTGACGATATTGAGTTTGTTCTTAATTCATAAATAGAGAGGTTATTGTTTTTAAATTTATTTATATTTTTGTGTGTTAATGCGTATTTTTTTTCAACGACGATTTACAATTACTGGTTCAAAGATTTATAAAATAACTAGCTGCTGCTCGCGGCTTCGCACGGGTTGTTTAAGGTTATTTCTATCCCATGGGAACTGATTTATGGGGTAAAAACTTTCGCATTTATAATAGTATAGATAGCAGTTATTTTTCTTGGTGCATTCTATGCATCGCGGGGCGTCGCGCTTTCCGTTGGGCGGCTAATTCAAACATATGGCGTTCTCGAGTGCGAGAGAGAGGAGAGACGCCACGCCACACGCGACGCCCCGCGTCTCCGTAAATGAGGCCTAAGTCGGCCCTTACGACACCCACATGGTCTGAGTAGGCAGCCCAAGTGTGCTTAATGGTACCTAGACTGTTTACAATTTACATCTTAATGTTATGCATGACTATACAATCTGAGCATCGAATATCTACATGTTTGAATACATCTAATGAATACATCATTACAAATTGATAACAGTCTTGAATCGTTAATTCTCACGCCTGTACAAGTACTCACTTAAACTGTAACCAACTGCTTTTATCAGTTTAAAATGATAAAGTGGCAATTAAATTGATAAGAATGCGTGTACAATGGGCACATGCTTCCTGTTTAGGTTTGAGGTTCAATGGCATTCTAATGGCTGTGTAGTGTTGGTCATTCATACATTACAGTAGATGCAACTTCATTAGTATTGACCTTTATAAAAACTGGAGGTTTTTACGTTTTATGTGGTTCCGTCTGAGGGGTTGTACTAAAGAAGTGTTCAAACATAGCGCGGCGAGTGCGACAGCATCACGTGGCAATCGCGACATACAGCCCTGACGCGCCACTAGGTAAACATCCCAGAAATGTGTGCGTGGAGGCCCGTCCAAACACAGCGCGGCAATCGCGCGCAGAGCTCACGATTGCCGCGCTATGTTTGGACACGCCTTAATCCTATCTGAAAGATCGCTACACAGACCAGTTCTGATATCGCGTCTTCCGGTCACTCAAAGAACGTTCTTAGGGCGCGTTTCTACCAGTGTCGTGACCGTAAATTATTATCGTTCGACGACTATAGTCTCTAGCTGTTCCCACTGATGACACTCGTCACGACAGTGAATCTGAACGACTTTCTGTCGCCGCGCCCTTACGGTAGAGCCGGGTCTGAATCTTCAGAAAAACATTATATCCACGACACGACTGACTGTTGTGAAGTCGCACGTGTCGATGCGAATGATGTAGGTACAGTTGCCGCCAAATATCCAGTCCTGTGATGGGCAGCGAGAGCGGGAAGTTTGCGCAGCTACACTCACGGATATAATTCATATGCCATCGACAACGCAGTAGGCGAAAGAGATACAGCTTTGTATAGCTCTGTCTCGCTTTTTCATTGTTTAAAACAAAAACGTTCAATGAATAACGAACGCGAATGTTCAGAAGGTGACCTCCAATTATTTGTCGTTAGAATTGCCTTCTGCGCATTTTTGTCCGTTGTTTGCCAGAGGACAAGAAAAATGACGGTTATTATACTCGATATAAACCTTTTTTGGATCAGGTTATTCGTACCTTGTCACGTACATACGTTGGAACGTAGAAAGTGTGAGTAGACGGAGAGAGATGCAACTAAGTCTCGACTATGCGTCTCTGTTCATCTGTGTTCCAGGTCATTCCACTTCTACAAATGTAGACCCGCAGCTATCTATCTACTTAGCGAGAAGTGTGTACTAAAACTTACCAAACACACGATTATAAGCAGCGTGTACACATGCACCGATGCCTCCGGTATGTTCTCAATGTCTTTAAGCGCGAGTAGTGCCGGTTCGAAATCCGGCCGCAGGTCCAACGCGTGTCTGAGATGGACTGCCGCTTCCTGTAAGACGAAATTTAATATGACAGACGCTTTAAAATATAGAAAACATTTCGCACAATTTACACAGCATCATCTAGCTTGAAGTTAAGTAAAGCACAAAAACTTAACTGGGTACTTGATAACTGATATGATAATGATGATAGTAGTAGTTATTTACCTAGTTATTTATTGCCTAGTTATTTACCTAGTGGTGATGATGGAGGGCCATCATCACCACTAGGTAAATAACTAGGCACAATGCATAACATAAATGTATAGCATATTAATTATACGTAGAAAACACCCAAGAGGCGGGAATCGAACACGCAACCTCCTGCGGCGCAGAGGTCGTCTAATGGTCATTGTTTTATTTTAAGGGTTCCGTACCCAAAGGGTAAAAGAGGACCCTATTACGAAGACTCCGCTGTCCGTCTGTCACCCACCAGGCTGTATCTCGCGAATCGTGATAGTAAGACAGTTGAAATTTTCACAGATGATGTATTTCTGTTGCCGCTTTAACAACGTATTTTTTTGCTCGATTTTGATAATGGCAACAGATAGGCGCTTGAAATATTCACAGAATATTGAGTTACATTATTCACTTTAAAAATAAATAATTGAATTAAAATAAAATTAATATTTTAGGGGGCTCCCATACAACAAACGTGTTTTTTTAACCGTTTTTGTAGATAATGGTACGGAACCCTTCGTGCGCGAGTCCGACTCGTACTTGGCCGGTTTTTTCCTTGCCGGCCGGCCTAAGGGAAAAAACACGTCCAGTTTTTGTCGGATGAAATTATCTATGGATAGGCGTATTCGACTATCCGAAAGCATTCGTTTCATATAATTTGTAAATACTTATAAGTATTTACAAATTATATGAAACGAATGCTATAGCCCTCGGATACAAAATCCATACCGACATCCATCAGACAAAAATCGGACGTGTACGTAGCCGGCCTTAGAGGTTGTAAAACGGCTGAGTGATACTGATATAAATGAAGAAACCTGATATAATACAGATATAAGTGTAGATACCTGTAATTATAATACAAAAAATATAATTTAGAAGACTTAGTAAATGTGGTTATGGTTACCATGCCGCTAATGATTGATTGTATGCAGCCAGGCTAGATGGTTTGTTTGTACAGTACTTAAACAATAGCCTGATTAAGTATGAATGGACGCGTGTGAAAACTGAAAACGTACTTAGGTACTTTGTAATATCGGAATTAAGTATAAGCGTTTAGCAACAAGTTGGCAGAGATTCCCTAAGGAAAAACAGTCTTTATCCTTATATATTGTCTTCCTCGTTAAAATTGTTTATTTGACACTAACTTGTTTTGAACGCATTATTCATCTAAATGTTGCTCGACTATGCCTACATATTTATAATATGGTCAAAGCTTATCAAGTGTCCATTTAATATTGACCGATTTCTAATATTTTAGATATTTAATATTTTCAAAAGTAATATTCATTCTTGTCAGTTTTATTGAGAGCTAATAAGACACAATCTCTTCTGCATGAGAATACAGTCATTAAATTCTTACAATGTTCATAAATAAAGTGACTAGTTTCAGCTCGCGGCTTCGCACGCGTTGCTTCTATGCAAAGTTCAAAGGGTGTTTTTATCTCATGGAAACTGATTTAAAAGATAAAAAGTAGCCTCTGTTATTCCAGGTTTAGACCGACATAATAATGCAATATTTCAGCGCGATTCGTTCAGTAGTTTTGGCGTTAAGAAGTAACAAACATCCATCCATCCAAACTTTCGCATTTATAATATTAGTGTAATATTCACATAGCCCTTTCAAAAAAATAAAAAAGCTCTGAAAGCATGCCTAACAAACATTTGGATTGGATGCGTCTCGCGTTGTCACATCCTGGTTCTAAAATAGTCGTGCAGTTTTTGTGACGGCTGACGGCCTACTTTTAAAGCGTTTCTGGTTTGTTTAGCTGTTGAAAGGTTAATTTATTTTAATCTTATGCGATTCACCACGCCCGCACGTGTTTTTAGGGTTCCTTAACTAAAGGGGGCAAACAGGCGGGACCCTATGTAAAATTGTATGCCGCCGCCGATTGTCTGTCCTTTCGTCACGGTAGGCTCTATCTCTGTAACCGTAATACCTCATGTATATGTATGTTTTTTATGACCACGACAAATAATTTATGTTTATCTTATGTGGTTCAGAAGAAAGATCCTTAGTGCGGGATACGACTCATGCTTAGCCAATTTAATTTCATTATAAGTTAAAGTTTTAACATGATTACATGATCCAGTTTCACAAATTTATTTGTAAACTATATAAACACAGCATTGCTGTGTTGGTAAAATCATGTTTTAATCGGTAAAGTTAAACTAACATAGTTATTAAGACAATTGTTACTAACTAATATGGATTATTCTAATTATCTGAAATAAATGACTATTATTATTATTATTATTATTAAATTTGGTGATTCGCGAGCATTATGAACCCCGTAACATAATTGGCTAGAAAAAAGCTAGCATTTTCTGCGTAAGTTATTCTGACTAGATTCGCCATTTTCATTCGTCTATTTACATCTAAGAAAAAGATAATTCTACTAATCTACTAATATTATAAAGCCAAAAGTTTGTGAAATGTGAACTTTATTTTGTTACCTAAGATTTCAAAAACTACTGGAAAGATTAAGATGAAATTTGGCGTACATTTAGAACATAGCCTTACTTAGATAATAAACTGGTGACTAGCGTTTATTATACCGAAATACGCGTGCGAAGCCACGGGCAGAAGCTAGATATTTATAAAACTACTCAAACAACTTGCCTTCATTGAAACTACCCCAATATGCTCTGAATGAATAAACCTAGGGTATGTATTTTACTAGGTATAAAAACTATCGTAGTTTGACGAATTCATTACGGATGTAAGCGGGTTAACAACGAACCTTATCTGTGTTGGAAGAATACCAACGTAACCGACTAGGGTACGTAATTTACATGGTATGAAAGTTGAGAGGTACCTATTTCCAAAAAGACACCCCAGTGAAATGGATTTGGTATTTATTGATCGCTCCAATTATCTACTTTTTTTCGGTGCATTGTTTAGCTTGTTTACACCTGATATTTTGTTGATAATTAGTACGTATTTAACGTGGCTTGCGAGGAATTTCCTGTTAAAAGGTGACTTAGGCTGACCAGTGCTGTGATTTATTTAAGTAAACAACAGTTGGTGGAGTATCAACACCTACAAGAGTCAAGAGAATAACATCTGACATATCTCAGATGTACAGGTAGATAAGTATTACGTATTTCATTTGAAATTCAAATGATTTTATTGGTACGGATTTGTGATGTGAGAAATCAGAAGCTCTTATTTGTGGAAATGAAAAAATTTTGAAGCATTTATATTATCTGCTAGAAGCAATGTAATGTCTGATTTAAAATTCTTACTACCTACCTGTCTATTTAACCCTTATTTTAGACTTGGGAAATGCCTATACCGAAGATCAACTTTGCAAAAATATGGACCAGATACCTGACGTCTTCTGCCAAAAATATTGGTTCGATCGAATGTACTTGGCACGTATTGTACATAGATTTCAAAATCGATAGCAAAAGGATAAATTCGAGAGTTGTATCGAGAAATCAGGAATTAGCGGAAAATCGTTGTGTTTAAAAGCGATGTGGTGCATCTTTACGTTGAAACTTACCTCATAACACTGTACGCTAAAAATATCTCTCTGAACTTACCTGATAGTGTCCGTATGCTTTAAATATTTCTCCCAGAGTGAAATACTGCTGCCAGGCGCTGCGGTCCGGCGGTTGGACCTCAAGCGAGCGTCGTGTGAGGTAGATCGCATCGTCGAGGTATTGTAGTGTGAACAGTACTCGTGCTAAGTTCAGTAGGACCTGGAATTTACGACTTTTAAATTTTCTGTTCTTTCAATGGTTTAAAACTGCACTGTAAAACCTGGAAATGTCCTTATATAGAATGTTCCATAAGTCGTTGTTTACAATTCAGGCTGCATTTACACTGAAATTCGTCGTGAGAAGAGACAAAGAAATAGATACATTTTCCATATTCAAAAACGCGTTAATTCTGGGAGATTGACCCTGTGAGGAGGCGAACGAAAAAAAATGAATCAACATGGAATATCTCCTTAGTAGTAACTCCGTTTTAAACTGAAAACCCTGTAGTTTATTGCTGTAGTGGCCACGGTAGATTACGACAAAAATAGGTGAACCATGCTTTACTTATTTTATCAGCGACATACCTCTGAATTATAAGGCGACACAGCTAGCGCTCTTCTGAAGCACTCAATAGACTGTCTTGTGTCCCCTTTGATTCTCCAGAAGTTGCCTATTTGGTTGTAAAGCTGCACTGATTTCGGCTTCTCCCTCTTGGCCTTTTTCAGTCGCTTTTCCAGCACATTTATATCTGATTCAGTCACGCCATTCTTATATGGCTTCTTCTTTGTAAATATAAGGGCAACCTAAAAAGGAATTGTGGTTATAAGACTCGCATAGAAATTTGCAAGTTGAGAATAAAGATTACGTAAAATTTGCCAATTCTCACTTACTTAAGTGAGGTAAGTTGCGTGTATTGCGATTGCGTCACGTTGGCAACCATTCGACGCAATTTATCGTGTGAGGAATTATGTCTTAAGGTGCGTATAAGTTTATGAAAACTCGATTATGTTTTACTAGTAGAATATCAATGATTTAGTAGGTTAAAAACTAAATACCTATTCATAAATAACATAGGCCCAAATAAAATGGCGGCAAAGGTTTACAATAAGATACCTGACAATTTAAATTTAAGAGATACATCCGACATTAATTTTAGTAAACGATTATAGAACATGCTAATTAAAAAAATGTTATTATATGCTTAGTTAATTTTTACCCGACTACTTAGACGATAGGATTCAAGTTTTTGCTATTTTAGTGCGTAAGTCAAACTGGGGCAACTTTCTACGAAAATTGCTTAATGTCCCTAAAAAACTAACGATGCTTAAGTCGTAAGAGGTCTCAGAGATTTTCGACGAGGCGTATATTCGATTTCGTTGCTTAGTTGGTTAGTTTGAGCACACCCATACTGTGTGTGAGGCGCGGGTTCAAGTCCCGCCGAAATCGATATTTTTGGGATGTTATTAAATTTTCGTAGATAACATTTAATAATATGAAGTAATGTAAACTGACTTTAGTATCTACCATTTGAATTTGCAACACCCTGACTGGGTATACATTTTTATTATTTGGTAGCTTATAATTATATAATTATAAGCTACCAAATAAGAGTGTTTAGAATAGTAAAATATTCATATACCTACTATTTATGGATGCAATAAATAAAATAATCTCGCGCGAGAATGTTTCATATAAACGTTTTGAATAAGTAGATAACTCAAATGCTGCTCTGGATTGTAAATAATTTATTGATTAATTTACATATGTACAGAAGTTAAATTTACATTCAAGGCTTTTTCCACAGAGCAAATGGCACAAACGATTTTTTATTTGCGTTTAAAATATCTATTTCAGATGAAACCTACATCAGAAGCAATCATACAATTTAAGAACTTCTAATGGCTATTGAGCCGAAAATCACAACTCTCTCTTAACAATAAGCTACTTGTCTACAAGGCTATAATAAAACCTACCTACAGACCTACGGAATAGAACTGGGGATCCGATAGCAACTTCATCCGAGAGATACTACAGTGATTCCAAAACTTGGTATTAAGAATGGTCTCCAGCGCTCACTGGTTTGTGAGAAACTCTGAGATACATGAATACTTGGAAATGCCTGAAAAAAATCTTCCCTCTTGCAATAAGTAGGTATGCAAACTTTACGCAACTTAGAAACAAGTGATACAATTTCCTAACTTCCTCATTGTTACAAAATCTGGTGATGTCAAGCTGTGATTTACCAATGAACAAAATCTATAGAATTCATAGGTTTTGGATTTCCTTCAAGGGATCAAAATAGAACTAAACAGCATCGTTATCCATCAGGGAAAATACTACCCTACATATTACAGGTACTAATATAAACCAAGAGGATGCATCCCCAACACACTGGTGTCTTGGTCTTGCATCCGATTGGTATTTGATTTAGATTGTTTGAGTAATATCTCCATTGATTGCAACAGTCTGTAACTCAAGTATCTCATGTGTATTTTGTAAATACAAGTAACCATTTGTTGTAATTTTCTTTGTAAATAAAGGTGTTACTTACTTGTGGTTCAGGTACATTAGGATGTCTATGCCGTCGAGCCACACCAACCAAGTTGTCGTAGTATGTGAAATTGACTGCTTTGCCACAATCTAAGTACTCATCGTCCGCGTCACCATTGGCCTCAGTGGGAGATGCTTCATCGCTTTCTGCTGCAGCTCTACAATCATCAGATATGAAAGGATTTTTCAAAAATATTAGAGATTTTTATCATCATGGTTTATCAAGTTTTCAGAAGTACAATAATTAAGGTAAATGTCAAAACAACAGAGTCTAGGATGCTCAAGGACCATTGTGAATACAGTAAAATAAATGAGAAGTTAATTTGAACAAGAATTTTAAGTAAACTTAACGTACCTGGAAATGTAAACAAGAACTTTATGCAAACTTTACTTACCTGGAAATTTTGAAATTCTTTTTCCTGATTGGACAATGAATAATGGACTATTAAAATGTACTTAGCCGAATTAGATCGGTTTTGTGACCCCTTTTTAAATATGTTTTGAATAATACACACCTTTGCTGTTCATAAGCCTGGCAGTCAGTACAGAACATGTCAAAACCATGTTTAGTCCATGTATTACCATAGGCATACACTGTAGATGTGAGTATATTGAACACCTGGTCTTCTTCTTTTGTACTCTTGTCAGTATCATCCTAGAATAAATATAGTATCTTTAGCCAACTTTGTTGTGCAGTAGGTAGGTGATAGAAAAGTGATAAAGGCTTTTGATTCTTTGATGGCAAGATAGAAATGTAGGCAAATTATTCTAGACATTTACAGTAATAGTTTACACATAAGCTTCTCAAGTGCTTCAGTGCCAGCATAGTGCCAGAATATAGCTATGAATCTTAGGTATTTTCTGAATTTATCTCTTGACTCTTAGGTTCATCAAATAGTCTGGACTGAAAGAAATACTTTATGGACTTGTGTCACGTGAGTAAAGCCACAGTCGGAAGCAAGTTTAAGTTATAAAACCAAAATTCAAGGCAATCAGGGTAAGGAAGAGCTTAGGACATAGCGACGAAAGGCCACTGTGTAAACTAAATCTAGTACACTGGTTACATAAAATGTTACAAAAAATAACAAAACTATAACTGACCTGCGACAACGTGTTACCGTCTACGATAGTGTCTTCATCCACGTTGAGTTTCCAAACATTAGATGTACGAGAATTAGTAACAATAATTTGAAATGAAAATATATACAGAACCAAACAAGTCAAGTATGGTGAGTCCCACATTTTCGTAAATATCAACGAATTGAATCATGTAAACTGATTTTGTTACAAATTTTGGATAAACGTTTCAAACGAAATTAGGTAAATTATAGCTCAGGGAATCGCTCGCTACAGTTTTTTTGATTTTATTCCACAAATAAATCACAACGCAACGCACGATTTCGTTTCCTTTCTTTTCTATCTTTCTCTTTCTTTCGTAAATCAATTTTTGAATGACATTTCATCTGACAGCGCAGACCATATTGAAAATAGGGTTGTGAAAACCGGTAAATATAAAAAAAAAAACCAAGTTCGAGTCATACTCGCGCATAAAGGGTTCCGAACCATTATCTGTACAAACGAAAAAAAAAACATGTCTGTTGTATGAGAGCCCCCCTAAAATATGTGTTCTATTTTAATTTTATTATTTATTCTTCAAATGTATGTATTACTAAATATTCTGTGGATATTTCAAGCGTTGTATATGGGAGCCCCCTTAAATATTGATTTTATTATGTTTTTAAGTATTTTTGTTACAGCGGACAGAAATACATCAACTGTGATAATTTCAACTGTCTAGCTATCACGGTTCATGAGACGAACAGCAGACAGACAGACTAGACGGACGGACAGCGGAGTCTTAGAGATGAGAGAGAGAGACCGTACCCAAGGTCTTACACCTTGGGTACGGAACCCTAAAAATTAAGCTCATTTTCAGGCAATGAGTCTAGTATATGGAAAAATGTATACACAGATGGCAGCATTTGGTTTTTTTAATTCATTTATTCAATGTTGTCACTGTCACAGTGGTAAATGTCATGTCAATCAAACATCACTCACTCATTCAATCAAAACAAAAATACTCTTTGTGTAGGATTTCCCAAAGTTTTCTGATTCTTTTCTTTCTTGAATTAAAAAGCCGTAATGATAACATCTTCACGATGAAACCAGAAGTAAAACAAAAAAAGGAGAGAACAGGGGATAACTGCCGACCGTTCAAATTATAAGTATCCCTGGTATTTTACGAAAACGTTAAGCTAGCAGTTTGCTGTGTTTAATTTCAGAATTTCTTACTTTACAGCTCATCAAATTCTTAGTTTGACTGGAATAAGTTTCGAGAGAAGAAGCATTATCGTAAGACACCGTTTTATCATTGAAATACATGATTGGTAATGACTATCACACCTAACATACTCCAAACATTTGCAGGGTTTTGTGGAGTTGACTATAGTTCCGCTGAAGGATAATTTGCGTATAATTCGCTTGAACGCCAAACAGTGTCGCATCTACCGCGTGTGCTTAAACGATCAATATGAAGCTAACTTTCAATATTGTGACCCCTTCTTGGATATTTGTCAGGCTGACCCCAATACGTAAGTACCCACAAATCCATTGAAGCTACCTCTTGTTGCATGTTCCTTTGCTATTTTTAACGTCTCTGTTCCCAAATTATAGGCCAAGAAATTTGGGTAATAATCTAATAATGTGTTACTTGTGGTAGTTGCTTGTACTAGCACAAGTTTCACACATGCGTTTCCTGCCAATAGCACCAAATCATCAGTCACCTAAAAACTCAGTTCAATACCACTCCGCTAATCATCTCAACCCGCATACTGCTAAACATTGGCCTTCCTCTAAAAACGCCACAAAAGCTGTCCCAAGTCTTTATATTGATATGAATATTATCTTGCTAATTTCAGGAGATCCCTCGAAGTTTTCTCTAGCTATCACCTAGCTGCAGCACAGAAAATCGACCCAGATCATAACTCTGGGGAGCTGCATATCCAAGTGCCCGATGAAGCAGCGCATCTGGTGGGAGAAGGGAGGGGGCTTCGAATCGGGATAGAGTTCTCGCTGGAGTCTCCCCAGGGAGGGATGCATTTTGTGGTGCCTGAGGGTGAAGGTTCTTTGATTGAGGTAAGAACTTATCTAGGCCTAAATGCTAATATTATAAAGTCTAGAGTAACTCTGTCTGTCTGCCAGTTTTTTGCCAGTTTCACGCTTAAACCACTGACCGGTTTTCAATGAAATTTGGCATTGAAGTAGATGGTATCCCGGGGACAAACTTTTTAATCCGGAAAAGAGTGTGCTAATGGTCATCAATTCACCTGCCAAGCATGGTAGGTGATTTCGGCACAACCTTCCTGTTTTTAACTTGATTACTGATTATAAACTGGGGTTTATTGTTTGATAGGATTATGTTATTGGCTTAGCTTTAAAGTAATCAGCTGTGTTAATGCGTGCGTAGCCTTCAATTCCTGCATGCTTAGTAAGTAACTACCATTTCAATTTACTTTACATAAGAAAGCTAAAACTTCATGTTGTTGCCATTAATTTCCGTATTGTTTTCTGTCTTTGTGTCGTACAATTAAGTATACAATAACCTATAACAAATCTATTTAAGCCCTATCGAGAATTCAAAACCGAATGTATTCGAGATGCGATGGTCATGTGATACAATTTACGCTTATTGGCTGTAACGGGCTCTTAAGCTAAACGCGCAGCAGACGCGGCATTCCCTGCAGTCATCGAAATTTCTAAATCTTTATATGACATAGCATGCAGCATCGCACACCTATCGGCAGCGAGCCCGCGGCATTTCACTAAAATGCTGTAGAAAATTCGATGACTGCCGGCCTGCAGCACCGATATATGCGCGCTCAGCTTTAGGGTACCTAGAGGCGAACCTAGTGTGTTTGCTTGTCGAACTAGGACTAGATCTCAGTACTCACGGGATTCCCGTGGTTAAAAACTCGAATTACATAAAATTCGTAATTTTTTCTTTGGTTCCCGTAAAGTGAAAACAACAGAAAAAAATACGATAAAAAAATTCATGAAATTGCACTGTTTTGCACATCATTTGGTCGAGATCTCAGAAACTCTGCGGTCTATTGAAATAATTTATGTTTTGATTCGTAGGTTCTCTACATATTACTTGGTTCCTTCAGACGGTTTTTTCATAAGTTGTGTAGTTTTCTTGTAAATAAGAAAAACTCAATTTTTGCACTTGCGCCGTTCAAAAACGCATGCTCTGTCCCGCTCCTATCAACGCAAAATCCTATGCCTATCCTTTTCACAAAATGGCGCGCATTGCGCTTTCTTAATGCCAACGTGGTATACGCTACCTAGTGTGGTAGTTATATCCGAGCGGATCCTACTGTGAGTGAATCCCACTATCACTAAAATACTCGACGTAATACCGCGGACCACGCGAAACCGAGCTTGAAATGCAAGCGAAACTTACCACTACCGCTCTGTGTAGCGAATACCGCGATTTAGTCAGGCGTTTACGTAAATCTCGTCATCAATCACGAACTAAACATGAAATAAAATTTCAGAAATCAGCACACATGTACACCTACGGCCATTCTGCTCGCCTTTGGTTCCCCTGTGTCGACAGCTTTGCTGAACCTTGTACTTGGAAGCTTGAGTTCACAGTTGACGAGTGCCTTACGGCGGTCTCGTGTGGAGAGTTAGTAGATGTTATACCGACGCCGGATCACAGGAGAAAGACGTTCCACTATCTTGTGAATACACCAGCCTGTGCTCCTAATATTGCTTTGGCTATTGGGTATGTATTTCCAGTTTGCGATTCTTGTTTTGCGAGGATGCTGAACCAAAAATCCTACTCAGCTACTATAGGGAGTTTGGCTTGTTAAGGATTGGTAACGTGGGATATATCGGTGCGGTTCCACCACTTAATTTTTTATTATTTCGTCACTAATTCACTCTTACACAAATAGAATTTACAGATTTGCAGATTACAAGCTATTTTTGAATTTAATATAATTCCAGTCCACCAGTACAAGACTACTGTAATAATAGTACTGCATTGATACCACTGATCAGCCACTGATACAATATCAACATTTTAATTTAATGTTTTGTGAATTAATGTTTCTATTCTATTCATATTCCATCAATCAATTAATAGTTCTTGCTATTTATAAGTTATCTCACTAATATTATAAACGTGAAAGTTTAGATGGATGGATGGATGTTAGTTCCTTTATCACGCCAGAACGGCAAAACGGATCTGGATGAAATTTGGCACAGAGATAGATTATAGTCTGGAATAGGACATAGGCTACTTTTTATCCCGAAATTCCCACGGGAACGGGAACTACGCGGGTGAAACCGCGAGGCGCTGCTAGTATGTATATATAATAAAAATGGAATTGAAAAGGGCAGATCACAATGTGCTCAAATATGATAAAAGGTTAAGGGATGAAACATTGGTGTTCTTCTAACACAAAAAAGGTTTGGTAGTTAACCCGCTTACATTTGCAATGAATTGATCAAATATGGTTTATAACATGCTGTTTCACCGTCATTCTCAATCTTATACTTTATCTACACAACTTATACTCACATTCTCTGTTGTATAAAACATTTAATGTATACCTAAATGGTATCTCTTTGGACATCAAGGTATTCATACTATTTTGATGAAATTTTTTACAGGCCATTCGAGACCTACGTAGACCCATTCATGAACGAAGTGACGCATTACTGCCTACCTCAACTGATGCAGATTTTGAAGAATTCAGTCCGTTTTCTGCACGAGGCGTTTGAATTTTATGAAGAAACTTTGTCAACAAGATATCCTTACCCTTGTTACAAGCAAGTATTTGTGGATGAGGTAAATATACTTAAAGTGATCTTTTTTCTGTGTTCTATGGTTAAATGTAAAAAATTACTTAATACACAAGACCTTAGTTTAATACCAATTTAATTTGTCTGGCATCTTAGTCCAAGTATTCAAAATTTTTTTTTGTATTTCGTTGGAATATGGTAAGCCAACAGAGCGTTGTGGCGCTCAAGGGAGGTCTATGTCCAGCAGAGGATTAATATAGGCTGATGACGATGGTAAGCCAATGTCAAATTAAATACTGCACATAAATAAATATTGCTTGACAATCCACACCTCCTATGAAACATAATATAGTAGGTAGTAAGGTATTGACAGGATATTAGTTTAACTCTTTTTACTTATTAGATTTGAGCATTCTTATGTACCCTTATCTAGAGCCTTATTTTGGAACCTGATTTTATTCAAAAATATTATCCTTTTCAGACGGAACACGACGCAACAGCCTACACAACGATGTCAGTGCTAAGCACTCATCTCCTGCACTCAATAGCGATCATCGACCAAACCTACGTCACCCGGAAAGCGATGGCCAAAGCAGTAGCCGAACAATTCTTTGGCTGTTTCATAACCATGCAGAATTGGTCAGATCTCTGGCTGGCTAAAGGAATACCGGAATTTCTGTGCGGGTTGTATTCTAAGAAGTGCTTCGGGAATAATGAGTATAGATACTGGGTGCATCAGGAGTTGCAAGAGGTTAGTATTTTACTATAAAAACTATAGTAATCTGATAAATTCATTATGAAGTTAGCGGGTTAACTACGAACCTTGTTTTTGTTGGAAGAACACTAACGTTTAATCTGTTAACTTACGTCCTACAAGAGGTTGCAGTCGTTGACGAATAATAATAAGATAAGCGTAAAGTCTTTCATGTCGTCCGCATATACCTAGCTAAAATTGTGAGAACCTAAAGCAGTGACGACTTAGATGTCGCTAATAGAGCATAGATAATGATTTCATAGAGAGCCGTTTCCTAAGCCGTTATCTGAAGATTTATTTCATGATTGAGATTGAAAATTGGAGTAGAAATATTAAGAGAAAAGGTTACAAATTCCTTCTCCAGAATCACCTTCACAATATAAAGTGGACAGAATCGCTGTTAAAGTTAATTGCGAAAGTTTGGATAGATGAATGAATGGATGTTCGTTAGGTACTTCTTCACTCCAAAACTACGGACGGATCGGGCTAAAATTTTGCATAGATGTAGTTCTAGACCTGGCTACTTTTTATCCTATCAATCAGTTCCCATGGATTGGAAAAATTTGGACCTTAAGGTCTAAAGTTTTCCACATTCCGCATTTTTTAGTAAACTAGACGTTTCCATAGAAATCGTTTGCGAAGCCGCAGTCAGAAACTACATAGTTTTCTAATAAAAACTTAAAATCTACTCAAAATTTGCAGGTAATGGCATACGAAGAACAATACGGAGGAATAGTCCTAGACCCGTGGCAGCTGCCGGCGAGTGGCGCTCGCATCGAGCCCAAAGATTACTTCTACTTCCCTGTCAGGAACGTACAGACGATGTCGCCGAGATATATCGAGGTAAGATAACTCACTGAATAATACTGCTACATACAAACTTACTGTTATACATAAAAACTTACCTACGAAAGAACAACACAGAGGAATAATCGTAGACCCGAGGCAGCTGCCGGCGAGTGGTGCTCGCATCGTGCCCAAGGACTATCACTGCATAAGACCTACAAAATCCTAACTTAGGTATAAATGCGAAAGTGTGTTTGTTTGTTTGTCCTTCCTTCACGCCCTAACTAAGCAACCAATCGACTTGATTTTTCGCATACATTTAAAGGCTACTTTTTGTCCTGGTAAAACATAAAATTCCTATGGGAGATCGGATACGGGAATAATCCCCCAAGAAATGTGAAATTCGAACTTCGAGACCAGCTGGTATAATAAACATTATGCAGACATACATGACTGTGTTAACAAAGAAAATTACAATCAAATTAAGAAACACTCGGATTAATTTTTAAAAACTTGGTGAGCCTCGGCACCCCATGGAACTAGAAAAAATTGACTAAAATTGATACGTTGATTGATACTGTCTACGTTTACCACCAGAGATGTGCTACGTTGCCAAGTTTCCAGCCGACTAATAGGATCGCTCCATTATCGCGCCATTTTCATAGCAGACAAAAATTAAGCGATAATGGAGCGATCCTATTGATCGGTTGGTAACATAGCAACGTAGCACATCTCTGGTGGAAAGGCAACCTAAGTGCCTTTAAAAGCGAAACTTTTGGTTGCCATTTTTATCCTCTCGTTATTCTTACTTTTGTTCTGGTGGAAATGTGTTATGTGTCTCATAGCTACTTCTCCAGTTCTAGCTTAATGAAGTTATTTTAAAGATAATGATACTATTTTATCAGTTGCCTCTAGTAACTTTCTCCTTCCAACAGATAATGCGGAAAAAGTCTCACCTCGTGCTCAGAATGTTAGAACAACGAATCGGCCAAGAGCTGTTACTCCAAGTGTTCAACAAACAACTGTCACTCGCTACCAACGCAGCGAACACTAAGATTGGCAGCGGGATGTGGGGGCATTTGTTACTGTCCACGAATTTATTCGTGAAGGCGATATTTACTGTCACCGGGAAGGATATGGCGGTGTTTGTGGATCAGTGGGTCCGGATGAGCGGGCATGCTAAGTTTAATTTGACGTCGGTTTTTAATAGGAAGAGGTAAGTTCTGCATCAACACTTTTATTGACACGACATGTGGTTATAGTACTGTTTGTAGCCGTGGCGCGCCCGTACGGGCTGCACTGAAGATGCTGGACAGTGAAATTGTTAAATAAATTAATATCATGCTATTAATGCGAAAGTTTGGTCTGGATGTTAGTTACCTCTTCACTCCAAAACTACTGAGCACCTGACATAACATAAAGACTTCTATCCCGGAAAAACGCGTGCGAAGCCGTCAGCAAAAGCTAGTTTTTAATAAATACTTAGCTCAATGCTCAATGCAAAAACCGTGTGGTGCCAGCTTAGAATTTGCACCACTCCGACTCTTCCCGTGGGTGTCGTAAGAAGTGACAAAGGTAATGCCTGCCCTCTGGTGTATGTCACACCGGGGAGCAGGCATCAGCGACTCTTGCAGAATAGATTTACCACCGAACTGCGATCCCCAACCCATATGCCCAGCGTGGGGATTAAACCCCCCATGAGATAAAAGGCGATTATCAGGGGTAGGCCTGCGTCCAGCAGTGGACCATATAAGATATTGAGGGTCAATGCTAACCCTAAAACTATTATGGATCAAAGGACTCTTGCCTTTGTACTCGGTAACTGAACTAACTTTTTCCACTCATTTTTTTTTATTTGGTACATGCACGACCATGAAGTTCCTTAAGGTGAGTGAATGAAGATTGAATGACAGAATGCAATATTTCATAGACACAGTTACTTTTTAAAAGTAGAGCTGCGAATCTGTATACTCGAAAAATATCGGGACTTACGAAAGTTTAGATTTTTATCGAGCCGACAATTTATGTATCAAAGATTAAAAATGTTTGATCTTTCATTAAGCGCTTTCAGCAAGCGCATTTAAAGACCACGGAACAGTAAAAAGTCTATAACTCAGAAACCATTGGAGATAGACACATTTTGTGGTTTTTCAAGGTCGTCATAAACCCACCTGTCTTCGGCTCACAGCTTGACGTCTCAAGGCACCCTTTATACAGCTATTATCAAAAAAGAGATTCCAACATTATTTAAACTAGTTGTAGTTGTCGACGAAATAGTAACTCTATTTCGTCGATTATTTTTCGACTGTTCATACATTTTATACTTGGTCTTACAGTGCGACCGAAAAGATTAGAAAATAAAATAAATGAAGGCTCGTCGTTTAGATGGCAATACGAATACTACGACTGAAACGGTCTTGATCTTTGCATTTAGCAATCATAATTTGTTGAGAACTTGAATATACATCAAGACTTTTAATACCAAAATTACATTAGTATTTACACTTCTATCTATTTCCTAAAAATCTAAGCCGTCACCAAAAGGCAGAGTGCCCAGAATGCTGGCAGCATTGCCACATTGCATGGCAATGCTAATTCGTTGACCGAAAAAAAAGCCAGCCTTCTGATCACCAAAACGATCAACAAAATACTAGTTTTCAATTGCACAAACATTGAAATCAGCCAAATCTTGTAGAGATCTTCCTTTTCTTTTTAACATTTTTTCAATACTATTTTGTCAAGTTAGTAGAACCGTCATCTTCAATTCCTGGTCCATAACGGATGCACGTACATAAAAATAAAGTTAAATTGTATTGTGATGTAACGCAGGCCGTAAAAAGTGGCACAAGTTTTGAGGTTAACAGATAATATGATGATGATTTTGTTTTAAAGTATCAATACATGAGAGTGGACTATACTTCTTCCAAAATAGAATGTCATAAAAAATCT
The DNA here is from genome assembly GCA_947086465.1 of Eupithecia exiguata. Lineage (NCBI taxonomy): Eukaryota > Metazoa > Arthropoda > Insecta > Lepidoptera > Geometridae > Eupithecia > Eupithecia exiguata. Next base: position 3,980,156 of record OX352230.1, on the reverse strand, counting down.
TAGCGGTAGCGCAATAGGACTTTTTGATTGTCAGTTGAACTATCAAAACTAATGTAGTTTCATGTAATAACTTTTAATAAAGTAAAACTTCGCATGTCTCGCCAAGCAAGAGCTTAAAGTGCCAATTCTAAGGTCGGCAGGTCCAATATGACAGACACACAGTTTATTATTTTAAATTATTGTGTAGCATAAAATATCACAAATAAGTCTGTGTAGATCATAAACAAACCTACCATTTTTTCTTCTTCTAGAAACACGGTAGAACTGGAAATCCGTCAAGACCACGTACACGACCGTGGCATCCGTAAATACGTCGGTCCGCTGCTGGTGCAAATTCAAGAGTTGGACGGCACATTCAAGCATACCCTGCAAATTGAGAATACGGTTGTCAAATCTGACATAACCTGTCATAGTAAGAGCAGGAGGAATAAGAAGAAGAAGATTCCACTCTGTACGGGGGAGGAGGTTGATATGGATCTGTCGGCTATGGAGTAAGTTGGACTTTATTGTGGTGTAATATGGTAACGTCAATATCGTGAATTGTGGGAAAGGAAACCGCTTTATGTGTACAGTGCAGTCTTACTGTGGCAAAATTAGGGGATACCTACACTACATGCAGCAGTGAATGCCTTACGGCTTCATGATTCATGAATGAATCGCAATCATACGACGAGATTCCGCGTAGTGTGTGAGCGAGACAGATTTTGTTATTTATTCGTATATATTCATTATTATTGTCTATATATGTATATTGCTACCTATATAATGATGATGATTCGTTATTAATGCACCTAGCCTGAAACTAAATCAAAACTTGTTATTCCACAGCGATTCTCCAGTCCTATGGATACGACTAGACCCCGAAATGTCCCTCCTACGCAGCACTGTAATATCCCAACCCGACTACCAATGGCAATACCAACTACGTCACGAGCGTGACGTTACAGCGCAGTCGGAGGCTATCGACGCACTGCATAACTACCCCGAGCCGGCCACAAGGAAAGCGTTGACGGATACTATTGAGAACGAGCAAACGTTTTATAAGATACGATGTAGGGCAGCGCATTGTTTAACTAAGGTAAGAACTTTCTAGTAGCTTTGGCTACAAAAGCGTGACGAGCGTGACGTCACAGTGCTGTCGGAGGCTATCGATGCACTGCATAACTACCCCGAACCGGTTACGAGAAAAATGTTAACGTTGATCCATTGAGAACAAGCCGATGTTTTATAAAATACGATGTAGAGAGGCTTATTATTTGACTAATGTAAGAACTTTCTAGAAGCTTTGGGCAGCTACTTCACCAGCGTGACGTCGATTGGACGCTGATGATGATTATGTCCACCTAGCCAAATCTTTGACCACGGCGGCCAGTCTCAACGGAGACTAACTAGGTGCGCAGAACAGTACAGTGCCCGAGTGTGTGCGCAAGTCGAAGGCTACAGACGCGCTAGAGTCCTACTTGTCCTGTCCAAATTTTGGCCACGAAGACATACTAGCCAATACCATCCATTTAAAGGGAGATCGTTGTTATATGTATTTTGCATCTGCAATAAATCAATTTAAAAAGGGATATCTTTGTTACAGGTAGCAAATGCTATGATAAGCTCATGGGCTGGACCACCGGCCATGCTGACGATATTCCGCAAAATGTTCGGTTCATTCGCCGCACCCCATATCATCAAACAGAACACCTTCGATAATCTGCAGCATTACTACCTGCAGAAAACTATACCGGTGGCTATGGCAGGTATGTGGAAAACATGCATAAAACAATGAAAAAAATATTAAACGGTGGTCTTCTACGTATGGCGCAGCCGGTAGGATATAATAAAAAAACATGTTTATGTGTAAACAAACTCATCGCTATTCTTTTAAAATATTCCATGAACAGCAGTAATCGTGTTTCACACTTTCAATTGAAATGCGAAAATAGTTATGTTTGGATGGTAGAAAGGTAGTTTGTTACTTTTGTACATAACTAATACTGATTTGACTCACTGAAATTTTATATAGGTTTAGTTCTAGACCTGAAATAGAATTATAGGGCACAAATCGTGTTTTTTCAGGTCTTCGAAACATCCACGGCATATGCCCGCCAGAAGTCGTCCGTTTCCTACTCGATCTCTTCAAATACAATGATAACTCAAAAAATCACTTCTCGGACAACTATTACAAGGCGTCGTTGGTTGACGCTTTGGCTGCAACGATCACGCCTGTTATATCTGTTTTGCAGCCGGTAAGTACATTTATTCGTATAAATTCAAATGTTATATGGTACCACACAAACAGCTTGTCAGGTTATTACATAGCAGAACTGAGCTTCACTCAGCTTCTTCTTTGCTTGATTGGTTGTGAATTTGCCAAGTTATTAATTTTATTTTATCTACACTTGAGCCTTATTGTGTGGAAGTGCAGTCGTATAAGATAGATAGAAAGCAGTTTCTTATACCATATAAAGAAAATAATACAGACAGTAATACAATGCAGAAATTGTACTGTACGTAGCCGAATTTTTTACCACCACACTAAAATTGAGTAATTTAGATTAACTAACTAATATTATGATAGTTCAAAGTAAAGTGGGGGTTTTCAAATTTGTGTAGAATTTGGTTGTAAATTTAACTGCTGTTCACGTGGTGCATAGTACCATAATACACGATTTGATTTGATTTTAGCTAATACGGCTTGTTATACTCAGTGATCCTGTTTACCTTTCAGGGCGCACCAATAACAGCGGACTCCCTATCAGCGGACACAAAGCTGGTGCTAGAAGAGATAACCAGAGTGCTGAACCTAGAAAAGGTGCTACCTTGCTACAAAAACACGATCACAGTGAGCTGTCTGCGCGCTATAAGGCGGTTGCAGCAATGCGGACATCTACCTAGCTTGCCGACGGTATTCAGGGCTTACGCGCAGTATGGACAGTATATTGGTTAGTACTCTAGGATAATAACCTTAATTTTTCCTTTTTCTCCCAATTTATTATTTCACAAAACCAACTGACTTTGCAGGAAAGTTGAGATAAATTTTAAATGATATGATGTTTGAAAACGAACCTGCACTTATCTTTACAGTTACACTAGGATTTCAATAAACTTTTTTATGTAGCCTATTTCGATGGGCAAAATCCTCCCCAATTCTACAAAGCAATCTATTTTTTTTGTAATTTTAGCCATGTATATATAAATCGAATGAGCAATCCCATACTTTAGAACCTGAAAAATACTCTCTTGCCTAAAAATAATATAGAATAATTTTTTAACATTAATACAAAAACTAAAGCAATACCAAGAGTAAAAGAGCACAGGGTGTAAACAATCAAAAGGATATACTTATAAGATTGACCCCTTTTTCAGACGTCCGTACCGCCGCATTCGAATGCCTAGTAGATTTCGTCCGAGTTGATGGTAAACCAGAAGACCTGTCATCGTTACTGACAGCGGTAGAAAGCGACCCGGACCCCGGTGTAAGACATGGCTTAGCGCGACTCATGGTCAACATGCCGCCTTTTGAACGGGCTACAAGACATCGACTGGATACTGAGGCTGTTGTACACAGGTGACAATGATTTTATATTACGTTTCCGCTTCTGCCGCTTATGGCGAGAATATGGGGCCGCCTTCGCCTGCTTCCACGAACATCAGGCCCCTCACTGGGTTGAGCTAAGCACCCACGTCCGCGACCCGCCTAAAACACACTATGTGTCGCGACCACCTTGGGGATCTTACCCGCAAAATGGGCGCCGTTCGACTCCGTGTCCGAACGCCGTCCCCTTGCGACGGGTCAGCGCTAACCTAACCCATTTGCCCCACGCCATTATTATAACAAACATTTACTTATCCAAATCATATTTTCAGGCTATGGGGTAACATAAACAGCCACCTATCAAATGACGCAAGACTTCGCTGTGATCTCGTAGACTTATACTACACGTTGTACGGCTTGAAACGACCTATGTGCGTACCAATCGTGGAAATACAGGCTATGATGAAACAAATGCACCATAAGGAGAGAGAAAGAGTGGAGAGGGAGAGGGAAAGAGATCGGGAGAGGGAAAAAGAGAGGGATAAACCGAAGGATGAGCTTACGGTACCTCTGCCGGTTATAAAACAGGAGGTTATTGATGATGTAAGTTAAACAGCAGTGTTATTTATTTATTTATAAAACAAAATCCACAGCCCTTAAGAACTAAAATTGACAAACTTATTCACTAGACATAAGGCCAATACAGGATTTACTTTATCTAGGTAAATTAAATTAAAACAAGTTGACTATCACTACAAATAAAGTTATGAACTGCTAACATAATTTTATTGTACATTTTCATCACATTTGTGAGATTATTTATTAGGTACTTAATAATTTTTATTATATTTTTTTTATTACTTTAGCTAACAACTGACCAAAATAAGAATGCTCACAACATTACTAATATCAAGATGGCGGTCGACGTTGTAGTGTCGACCATAGCCATTTTTAAACCCCGACATTTAAAAGATGTTTATGAGTTTGAGGTGCGTGTACGTGTTTCTATGACATTATAGCTCCTAAACGGATTAACCGATTTAGTTTTTCTTTGAAAGGTGAATTCATTTAGAATGTTCTTAGTTATATTTGAAAGAGATTATGTTGTAAATAATCATTCAGAGTACAATGGTCGGGGATAATTATTTTTTCTAAAATTTGCCTATTAACTGTCTTAATATTCATCAACTCCACAGCCTATAATGGTCCACAGCTGGACGCAGGGCTCCCCCTGATATTCGCCTTAATGACTTATTTTTTTTGGGGGAATGCCCATAATTCCCGCGGGTATGCGGGTTAGGGATCGCTGTTCGGTGGTATATCTGTTCTGCAAAAGGCCCTGCTGCCCGCCCCCCGGTGTATGTCCCTTAGTCGCCTCTTACGACACCCACGGAAAGAGTTGGAGTGGTGCAAGGTGCAAATTCTAAGCCGGCACCATACAGCTTAATATTTATTATTTCCCTTTTATCCAACAACTCAAACGTCATATTGGTGGATGTGTTAATTAACAACAACAAATAACAAATAAATCATTTATTGGACACAATTACAGTGTTTCAGTATATAATTGAATCCATAGGGTCCTGAACTAGCCGAGGCTATATTTCAGGATCCAAGGCTTCTCCTTTTAAAGTTTTCACAATTGTGCCTCTACTAGAAATTAATAACTACTTAACTAAAAATGAAATGAAAATAATGATGAAAAAATCTACTATTCTAATAGTTAACAAAAAGCACGAGACAAATTCAATATGGCGACTCCGCCACTTCGCCACACATGCACCGCCAACCCAATTTAATCCTTATCTCATTACCTTACAGATCAAATTCGAAGCAGAAATACCGGACGCAGAAATGCCTTTAGCTCAGCCAATCGACAGACCGCAAGAACCATCATTGGTCAGCTTACCAGTGCCTCTGTCGAGTATTAAAGAAGAGGATATCAAGATAGAGGTTGGGGGTATGACGATACCTGCTGATGTGCCGACGCCTATGCGAGTGTTTAGCGTGAGTATAATTATCGAATCATAATTCGATAGAAATATCGAAACACAATTTCGGAGAAAGCTAAAGACGATACTATTTGATTATATGGGACAAATATTTGTACGATTGCAAATATTTGTTCCGGGTGTTATGCCAGCACATACATACACACAATATAAATAACAAATTTGAAATAAAAAAATCTTAGCATTACGAAACAGATGTACATTGTACATACTAAATATCAATTTGTAAAAAATATGGAGTAAGAAAGAATAGGGAAGGTCCAGGTCCCTCCGGCAAGGTAGGATGACGACCTGCGGAAGACTGCATGCAGATGCTGGATGCGTCAAGCTGAAGACATGGCGCTCATTAGGGGAGGCCTATATCCAGCAGTGGACTAACAAAGGCTGATGATGAGGATGAAGGAATTAGCTGACCAAAGTGTGATATTTATATAGGTCGGTGTATTGAAATTCGATAAATCTCTTTAGCTTATAAATTTCGTCGATATTTTAATACTGGCATGGTTCAACAGTAGATTCAACGGTTAATGTAACAACTAATGCTGTGATCTTTTGTAATTGAATATTTTTTTCCAAGGGTTGTTTTATAATGTTACTTAAGTATAAAATTTGTGTTTTTATGCCGCTATCAGAAAGGACGGAATCCATCTCAAATCCTTCGTCGCAAGGTGTGTAAAAGTGATTCATAGAACCGCATTCGATACAACATGGTCTTAGATCCAAAACTAATATGGCATTCCTTTGCAGCAAGACGACACGAAACGTGAGTTCATATCAGACAATGCTGTCGCTCTCCCGGGTATACCCGGTACATCCGGTCCTATCGGTTTTGAACCGGGCATGTTCCGACATGGCGGTGGTCCAGATGATATGGGCGCGCCTAAGGTAAGATTCTTCATCTCGATCATATTCTAAAACTTTCCTGTTGAATCTCCCTAAAGCAAACATGACACTGTTTGCTTTGAGGGGTTAGTTTTGAAACCCATCGTAACTACCAAACGACTTAATCGATATTTTTTGAAATTCTTTCCATTGGGGGGTTAGTTTTGAAACCCATTTGCTGTCTTAGAATTTGCACCACCCCCGTGGGTGTCGTAAGAGGCGACTAAGGGACATACACAGGGGGACGGGCAGCAGCGCCTCTTGCAGAATAGATCTACCACCGAACTGCTATCCCCAACCCGCATGCCCAGCGTGGGGATTATGAGCTCTACCCCCCATGATATAAAATCCAATAAGGAGTTTATGAGGGGGAGGCCTGCGTCCAGCTGTGGATCATTATAGGTGGTTGAGGTTTTGAAACCCATACAAAATCGATTTTTAAAAAGTGGTATTGATTAATGAGTTTTAGCTATAATTTAACAAAAATTTTACAAAATCGGTGCAGACGTTCTTTCTTTGGGACGGTATTCATTGTTAGTTCCGTGTGTGTTCGAAGCAATTAGCACAAATGCACACACAAAAATAATAAACTGTAATTTTTTTTTTGCTGTTCTTATCCCATCGAAAAAAAAACTCAAATCTCAATTTTCTTATATTATAACTAGCAAAGATACTGCGATCAACAATCTACTCAGCAACCTAATTCAACTGTATTAGGTAGCTTTATTAACTTAACTGGTATTTAGATAACGTTAGCGAAAAGTGTTATTGATAGTTATCCATAACGCTTTTCTAACGTTATCTGAAAACTGAAAACCTTTTTCAGCTGAAGAAAAAGAAGAAGGACAAAAAGAAGCACAAGCACAAACATAAACACAAACACAACAAGGACAAACCTTTCAAAGAACATCGTGACAAATCTAGACCCCCTTCTATAGGTAGTACTGACCATTTACGGATTAAGGATGAAACAAGAGAAACTCTCAGCTCGTTCAGTTCTAGCCAAAGTCCTTCTGAGGTTATGGATCTCTCTTCCATGCCGAGCAATATGAGCTTTTAAAAACGACTAGGTAAGATCTAAAATTGTCTGCAACTTCAATATCTGTAACTCCCGTGTATGACCATTTATGGCGATGTAACTAGAGAAACTCTTAGCTCATTCAGTTCTAGCCGAAGTGTTTCTGATGTTATGTATCTGTCATCCATGCCAAGCAATATGAGCTATTGAAACCGACTAGCTAAGATCTAAAATTGTCTGCCAATTATATAAAAAATCAAAACTTGCAGATTAGATTAGTTAATATATTAACGTTCAAATACTTTAATGTGTAAGAACGAATTAAATGATAATGTGTAAGTAATAATGTTTTATAATTATATTTCAATTTTGTTTCAATCAACCCAGCTCCCAACCATTTAATATAGCGGTTTCTAGAATTTCTCCACTTTTACTAGCGTCATCTAGTTATAATTTAGTAAACATCATGCAAAATTTACGTTCTAATATCGAATGATGCATTATTTATGTTTTTTTAGTAATCGTTGCATAAATTCGTGCCTACAATAAAATGTCATAAACTGCTGAACCAGGAAAATTTTATAAAAATTTTCGTCAAAAGCCACTTAGTTAAAGTACATATTCCATAGACAGAATAGTCCATAGAGCGACTGGTCGATGGGACGCGTGGCCCGAGAGCTGGTGGGTATCTGGCGCAGCACATCAGCATTGCCATACAGCGGGATAATGCATCCAGCAGCGCTTGGGGACGCTTCCGACTGGTATTGATGTAGTTAATATAATATAATAATCTGCAGTTAGCTCAATTGTAAATACTAGTTCTAATTTGTTTTAATAGTATTTGATCGCAATTTTCAAGAAAAAAGTGGAGTAAATACTTACACACGGTAGCAGCACCGATAGATTTGTAGCGGTAAGCTAGTGGCTTAAGTATCGCTTTCTCCCTATCGAGTTCGATGCCCCGAATAATCGATATGATTAGTGAGTATTCGGTTTCACGATTAATCGATATCTTTATAAGGGTATTTGGTTTCGTTGTATGTACCCAAGTTGCTTCCGGCTTTGTTCGGTGTATCAATATCGGTAGTAGGTAAAGTAACCAACCAATAGGCCATAAGGTTCACGAGGTTGTACAAAACACCAGATCTTGTAGAATATCGATATCTAGGTAGGTAGACCTATAGATAATTTTTACACAACTGCCCAAAAAAATTCAATGTAATGAATGTTTTAAGGGTTCCTGAGAGTCCACCGAAAGTTTTAAATGCCTGGACAGATTTTGATGTAGGTACGAGTAGGTACCTTTCGTTAGAATCCATTTCACCCTGAATTTTGTAAAAATAGCTTGATAAGTTAGTGGTTATATTTTTCTTACAAAAAACATAGCTAACATACATACATAGAGAACAGCGAACTCAACATAGTAGGTAACTGTCTGCTTTGGTCTATAAACTACTAGTGTCTGCCCGCGGTTTCACACGCGGTGTTTCTATGGAAACGTTTAAAGTTTTTTTCTATTCCATGGGAACTGATGTATGTGATAAAAAAGAGCATATGGTTTATTCCAGGTCTAGCTAGACCTAGGTACCCACATCTAATACTGGATTTCAACCGAATCTGTTCTGTATGTTTTGGCGTAAAGAAGTAACAAACAATCCATCCATCTGTCTTTAAATCCATCCATCCATACCTTCGCTTTTATAAAATTAAATGCTAGTGTGATGTGATAATAATGAATTTATGTGGCTATTTATATTCATGTGAATCTATTGATTTGACACAATTGAGTTCATTGACTGTTTAAATTTGTGAAGTAACTACAATGTCTGAGGAAATAATTGACTCTAATTGGAGATCAATATTGCTCACTTGCCATCAATTTATCAACTGATTATTAAAAATGTACCTACTGTACTGGACATATAATGTCTAGTAAATTTAGTTCAAATAGGTAGGTACTCAATTCTTTGGTAGGTTTATTTGTATACACAAGCCAAACTCGATGTGGAATGTTTTTAAACAAACCGCCTATACTTAACCTATAATTCACTGCTATCGCTTATTTTTATATGTACCTGCGCAATTAACAATAAGTAGTACTTATTGATTTCAGATCCTTCCTTCAATAAATGTTGCATATGATTACCTATAACTGAAACTAAACGTTTTAGATATAGGTAATATCTAAAATGATCCTACCTAATATTGAATCAAAATAAAATTTAAAACAATTTTATTTTGATCGAAGGAACAGAAGCACTTTGAGTTGACATACTGAACGGTGGCGTCTACCGTTTTTACGGCAATGAAATAACATAAAAATCGATAAAAAAACAATGCTTACCCTATTTAATTTACCGACCGAACCTAGGGCGAGGCGCAGCGGTAGTCTTTCTTGAAAAATGATAGCGAAGGAATAATAGGTCAGTCGACTTTAACTTGTACGAATTATGATGAAATCCTGTGTAACTTTAATCCGATTAACAATCCAAGATATTTTAAGTCAACAAAGATATTTATGATTATGAACGAAAACTAATAAAAAAAACTGAATACATTAACAGAAAACAACAAGGTTATTACTAAAAACTAGTAAAACAAACTTAAACAACGCATAATCTCACATGTGCAGCGAGAAATGTTTAAATTTGAATCCGACAACGAACGAGAGATCAATTAAATGATGAATGAAAGCTTTCGAAACCATGAATTGTTTCGAGCTTCTGTGCTTTGCTTCAATGATACCAATCTCGTTAAATATTTTCCATCAATATTCCTTGTGTTTTGTAACCCCTTTGTATACAAAATATATCCTGGTTTTTGAATCGTAGTATGGAACGAATGCACCTTCTTTAGTTCCACGGCGTCGTCGTCGCGTAGATCATTTGAAACCAGCCCAGTGGTGTGTCAATTCTTACATTTGAGGCAACCCCTCGCATGAACGGTCGATTGCTTAGAAATTGATTTGATTATCTTGTAAAGAATTAATGAAATTTTAGCTCGGTGCTTATTTATTTGAAAGTGATGGCAACTGTACAGAATGGACAATCGAAGCAATTGGATGTTGTTATTGTTGGAGGAGGATTGGTAAGTTTTTTCTTATATTTTTTAAACATAAGTTGACTGAGGTCTCGTTTTTTCTTCTTCTATCTATTGAACAAAAATTACATTATCTTTACGAAGAGTTGATGAAATAAGATATATATATACTTATTTGAATCGTTGATATTATCATAGCTTTTTCTTTTTGTTTCCCTACCTACTAACTTGTAGGTAGGTAATTCCCACGGGTAACAACATACCAATACAACCATGTCAATACGTATTTTTTATTAAACACGAAGACATACCTATTTCATAATGACCGTATAAACCACAAAACGCAGTTCTAGAACAAGCTATTGTTAAAAAAAAGTGCGAACGCGGTAATAAACAAAATATATGAGCTAATAATAGGTATCATAAACTGCCAATTGAAAATTTTGAAATTACCTTTGTTCAACGAAATAATAAGATAAAATAGGTGACGGTGCTATTTTGGCTCGGGAAATCGCCTTAGTTAATACAACTATATTACTTATCAAAACCGACGGCCACAAAAGGACTTACTTTTTATACAATAAGCTCCGGTGATACCTACCAAATCAAAAGTTAAAAAAAAACAATTGAATTTTTTTTTACAGGTTGGATCATTAGAAGCCTTATATCTCGCAAAAAGAGGACACAAAGTGCGCTTATTTGAATACCGAGAAGGTAGGTATTTTTCAAAGTATTCAACTTTTAAATAGGCAGGTAGGTATTTTTTTAAAAGTGAAGGCTGAATGTGAACGCTGCATGTCATTAGGAATCAAAAAAAATGTTTTGATGATAATTTATTCAAATGTGATTTACAGATAAATTTATAGTTTTTTTAGGGTGTTCGACAAAGCGCAATCTTGGTGGCTTTTTTAAACCCTCATACAAAGCCACTTGGCCATTTTTAAACGACTTAAAAACATTAAAGAGGTTCTATCTTCGTCTGTTTGTATGTTCGCGATATCTCCATCAATTGTGCTCTGTTTTTTTTTGTATTTTATTACCCTGACTTGATGTAATTTTATGTATTTTTTATTTGGATTTATATTTGGTTTGACAATGCCCCTTTACAGCAGCTAAGATTTTCCTATTTGTATACCTATATAATTTTAAAGAAGTAGACTAGAACGACATCAAGTGTATCGACAGATACCTACGGTGGAATAAATAAATATACAAATATACAAATATAATATTTCTTTCGCCGTTGTTTAGAAGATGATCCCGAGGTGGTCACATAACTGTTTTTCCCGAGGGTTATTATAATTTATTACTATTTGTCCCGCAAATCTACACTAATATTATAAAAATGAAAAATTTGTATTTTTGTATGTAAAGAATAAACTTAAAAAGTACTTAACCGATTTCGAAAATTATTTTGCCGTTAGAAAGCTACATTATCACTGAGTAACATAGGTACCGTGCGTAGCCGGGGCGGACCGCTAGTAAAAAATAAATATACAGTGTAAATATTAAGGAATTTAAAGTCATTTTGAGTTGTTTCAAAACAATGAAATTGCTAGAACAGTTTTTAGATAATTTTACAAAAAAAAAACCCTCTGCATGATGACCCCTATTATTAAAATTTGAATTGATATGACATAATTAGGTTTTTCCAAAAATAATTTTTAAAATCGGTTTGTTGAATAAGAAATCTTCGATCATACGTAAAACCTTACAAGATTGCCAAACTGATTTGATTTTGCCCACCACGGTACTTTTTTTAAAATTCTTCATATTATCGAGAATGTTTTAGTAGCTTTTATTTCTTGTTTGTTGGTAGATACTTGAATATGTCACTGGCAGCACTAAATAACCGATTGTCGCTAATTTCACTTCAGTTGACTGCCAGTTGGTGTCAAAGTTTGGTGGTGTGTTTGGCGGGCCAAAGTTAGTGCGGAAAACTTTTTCAAAAACAGTACTAGCAGTTGCAGCAGGCAAGTAATTATTTTACCACTATAAGTTTGTAACAAATAAATAATACCTATCGAATATCTGACGCGAAACCTCTTTTAAACTTGAAAATATTAAGGTGGGCATTGTCAAAGTACCTTTTCTGGAGTACTGTTTACTACTTTGCCCACCAAAATATTGCTGTCAGGGTTGTCACTACGACATTAAATCAAAATTGATTTATGTAGGTCCTATTAGTAGTAAGTCGTTTGGTATTATCTAACCACCTTTTAATTGATGATGCCTATTTTATTAGGAAAGTAAATAAATATATATTAAATAAATATCAGCTGTTTCCGGTCAATGACCTTTATATTAGTCGTGTTTCTTGTATTGAAATTGTAGTGTATATACTTGTAGTTATACATTTAATTTTTTTGTACGTATAGTAGTAGGTACTAAATGCTATTTATAAGGAAGGTCTATAAAACAAGTGTTTCGATCATAATTGTAGAGTATTTCCAATTATTTATTTTTTCAATTCCTCTTTTTCCTTTTTTTCCTCTTTTTCCTCTTTTCTCTTTTTCTCTTTAATGTAATGCAAAATTTACCATTTCTACAGTTTTTTTTTTGTATTTTAATGCCTTAATTTGTTTTATAATCTAAATGAGGTAGGTACTTACCTTATTATTTATAAAAATATTTATAGACAACTATTACTTTTTCTTGATTAAAGTTTTTGTCGACGTTAATAAGTTAAAACTTAGGTACTATGCACCTACAGTTGACATGGCAGCAGTTGAATAGGTACTTAATTATATTTCATTATAATTAAAGGCTGTTGGTAAACAATAAAAATGTGACAACCCTTGCGCATCTTTTTATTTGTATGAAAAATTTCAAAAAAATATTTGTGTCTTTGCCCACTCAATTTTGGCGGTTAATTTGCTTGCTTGAACGTTTTATATTAAGATATAAAGTAACATTGATTATCCCTATTGCTTGTTCCTTAAATCTTGTTATCCTAAGGTCAAAAATACCGGAATTACGATTTTTTTTGCAAAATGGGCAAACTCGGAAAAAAATATTATATTTGGCCCGCTCTCCAAAATTATGATTTTTACACATACCGTCCCATTTTATTCGATTTATTATCTATTATTTGCAAAGAAGAGTATATTTAAAATAATGTAGCGCAAAATTATTATTAGAACTATACATACTTTCAAAATTATCTTAAATTGAACCACTAAATCCAAAAAAATTGGGCAAAGTTGCACGGTTTTACTGTACCTTCATGAATTTAAAAAAACTTACATACAGCTTAACATAGAACCTTTTCCTTTTTTTGAAGTCGGTTAAAAATGATTATAATTTCGTGAAAAGTAGTTAACGTATTAACCAAATCTTAAAAATAGCTGCACTTGGTTCCACCTACTTTCTGATTCTATGACTATTCTGCAGAACAACCTGTATATCAAAATTTACGACCAAATTGATATGCTCATTTATTAGATACATATCTACATAGCTTCCTGATTAAAAAAATGAATAAAAAAATATTTTGTAGTATAAATAATATTACATGTTAAAATAGGTATAGTTTAAAAAGCAAGCTAAATATAAATTAAAGAGCTCTCGTATATTCATCAATCGTTTATAATATTTTTTATTTGCAACATGCGAGGGGTCGAAAAAATGCGTTCAATATAAACACTTTATCTCAGATATAAGAAAAACTCCTCAAGTCAGAGGAAGGTCCATCAACCTGGCCCTATCCGTTCGAGGTCGCCGAGCCCTAAAAGATGTAGGCCTTGAAGAACAAATGATACAGAAGCACGGCATCCCTATGAGGGCACGGATGATCCATAGACCTGATGGAACCACGTATTCTATACCTTACGACTCGAGGACTAATCAGGTGAGGTACCATTTTTAATCCACTTCAAAACAAGATCCGTCTGTACAGTGTACATAACTCGCGCACCGAGAGTTTCGAACATTTGTCAATTAAACAAATATGTACTTTTTTTTGGCGAAAGCCTGCCTGCGACGCAGGAGGTTGCGGGTTCGATTCCCGCCTCGGGACGAATGTGTGTACGATCTGCAGACATTTGTTCAGGGTGTTCTGATCGTTTTCTATGTATAATAAAAATATGTATATATGTATTGTATTGTATTATATTATGTATATCAGTTATCTAGTATCAATAACACAAGCTCTGCTTAGCCTGGGGCTGGATAATGCTGTGTGAATTGTCCAGCATTATTTATTTGTACTTCATGTACCGATTAGAGGCTTTGCTATTTAATTAATACCGAAAAATAGTTGGTACCTTTTAGATGGATCGCTCTGCATCCATTTGATCCTTTTGGATGGATTGCTCTGCTCTGCTTAGGAGATTAGGGTAAAAGAAAACTTTGAAAAATGGATTTTTCAAAGTTTTCTTTTACAGACTTCCCAATACTTACCTACGTATTTATCCTGTAAAATATAGATCTTTATCTCCAAACGTCACATACATTTTAGTTGGATCGCTCCGTAAATTTCGGGGATATGGGGGAAAAGGTAAATTTTTAGTCATTTAAAAAAAAACAAAAACTATTTTGAAATGTTCAAACAAGTACCTTTCATTTGATATCCCACTTGCCCCATCGGTCTCTTTGAAAATTTCGACATGACAAATTTCTTTTTTTCCCTTCTTTTAATCAGTAATAGCGCACGAAATGTTTTATTATTTCAAGTTAATAGCTGATGTAGTTACTAAGATACCTATTCAAGAAAGAAAGACGGACAGAGCGAAACCATAAAGGTTTCGAAACCCTAAAAATGAGTAGGTCTATATTCGGCTGTTTGTAACTATGTATGTGTTTTTACCCGACTACCAACAGGGGAGGGTTATGATTTAATGTAATGTTCGCCATTATCTCTTGTCTACTTTTAGGAATGCCTGTAAATTGACCTTATCTCTAGACTAGAAGATATTCAATTTCAATCTTAAATTCTTTCCTATTTGTCCAATGCATGTTTGTTTATTTCAGTGCATCTATTCAGTGGGACGGAATTATTTGAATAGTCTACTTCTTCAAGGTATTTATAATTATCAGCTACAAAACGTTACAATGGCATGTGCCAACGTTACAATGGCATGTGCCAACGTTACAATGGCATGTGCCAACGTTACAATGGCATGTGCCAACGTTACAATGGCATGTGCCAACGTTACAATGGCATGTGCCAACGTTACCATGACAAGTGTCAAATCTATTAAATCCTTTGTTTCGAATTCTTGAAGAACCATTTTTGTACAGTCTAGGGATACCTACTTTCCCAGTTTGAATTGACTGATAAAATGGAGAAGTAGGTACTTACCTTAAAACTTCAAAGAAAATTTTATCTAAATCCAAAGTCGATAAGATTGAAGCCTTGCAACTTTTTTATTGAATTTACAGAGTCAGAAAACTACGGAAATGTCGAGAGATTCTTTAATCATAAACTCTGTGACGCGAACTTGGGAAATGGGTCGCTTAAGTTTATCAAGTAAGTATTTATCTATAACGTTTGTTTAGTCGTGTGCACCTATTAATGAGTTCGTACCTACTACAAACACTGAGTAGTGTTTATAAATAGTAAAAGATACTCAATAACATTCTCATGACTGGTCTAAAATTGATAACACAAAAATCAAAATCAAAAACTCTTTATTTCCTTTTTTACAATAAATGTACACTTAGAAAAGGTCAAATTCTTAAAATTAAACAATGATACGGAAAAAACGTGGTATTTTTAATTTCTTTAGCCAAGTTGTTATTTTCCGAGTTGGAGCAAAACCCGTCCCAAGCTTTTTTATCCTCAGAAATTTTATAGTAAGCTTTTTGCATAGAGTTAAATATAAAAATATAGTTAACAATCTCTTGCTGTTCTATTATATGTTCTGTTATATTATTTTAGCATTTTGCCATTTAAAGTAGATTATGCACCTAGTGCTTAAAGCAGTGTAATACGTTTCAGGCTACATTGAATCCCGAGCGCAACTGAGGATTCTAGAATAACTGGCGAGCGAATCGAGGAAGTTACTAGAATCCTGAGTGCGGTAGGGATTTGGGGCAGGGATGTTTCTAATTCTGCCTTCTGAACAGTGGATAGTTCGAATTCTGAAGAAGATCTCATTGTACGGATCTCCTTGGTAATTTTTTTACACATATTTTGATGTTCCAAATTCAATATCTTTATTCCCAAGAGAGTAATGAAAGAGTTTAAATTGAAACCTCAAAATATGTATTGAAATGTTGACTAAGGAGACTCGAACTAGGAGTTCTCATTCGATTTGTTTAAATGTACCTATGTAGTTTTCCACTACATACATTTAAACAAATCGAATCCTTTATCCTTTACTATTTTCAGCTAACAGGGGTAATATCATTTTTTTCGGCTAAAGATACATGATATACTTATAAAGTGTGAAAAATGCATTATTTAACCACCACACCACACCACCATTCTCTACACATTACACATACAGTTAACAAAACCAAAGATAAAGAAGTCAAAACAAAACATAAAATAAAACTTCAAATCGCTTGCTATTTTCAGTACTGAGTCAAAACAGAGCATAGACATAAAGGCAGACCTGATAATCGGTGCTGACGGTGCCTTTTCCTCAGTACGCAAGTCTATGATGAAGCAGCCACGCTTCGACTTCAGCCAGAAGTATATAGAACATGGATACTTGGAGCTCTGCATACCGGCTGATGAAAAAGGCGACGTAAGTTTAAATTTTAGGCAAGAATTGATCGTGGAGCGTCACGTACATGAGACGACTTATTTTTGGGGGAAAAATGAGAACTTTGATCCTATTCGGATCGGTCGGTATATCACCCACTTTTATCTGTTAATTTTTCTTCTTTTTTAATTTCAATCTTCCTTGTGAAAACTCTAAGGTCAACGCTTATATGAACTCCATTCTTTGATACAGACACAAGTTATAATGATAATGATAACAATCAAGGTCAGTGTCTCCATTTTCTTTGTCGAACTTTGAACATAGCAAACATTTAATGAATACAGACATTATCATTTATCTACTCTAACTGATGTCGAAATAATATAAGGTTTTTATGAAATCTTCGATGCCATATAACTTCTAGAACAAAACACAATATTGAAACCAGAAAACCGAAGACCAAAGCACAAAAATAAACTCTCAAATCAGATAGCGACAAATCCTCGTAATGCACATGATGTACCGGATCAGGGCTATGATTTTTGACTCGAATGATCTTATTTAACTGCTGCTGTAGTAAACCTGATTCATAAATCCTCAATATATGTGACTGCATTCGGTCCCTCAGGGGAAACCCTTTTGCAAGTATCATAGAGATCACATTACTAGCCGAAAACCTCCAAATATCCAGCATGGACTCACTGTGCTCATCGTTGCTTTTATAGTCATTAATCTTGTATAAGTATTCCATTTCTATCGCAAACACGTTTCCTTCTTCTGCGACGTAATCTAGTGCGGAATCTGTTTGCATACATTCAGGGTAATCAGGTCCTTCAGGTAGAGTTTGGTTGAAAGCGAACAAGAAAAATTTCCTAGTTGATACGCTTATGCAGGGTTCGTAGGGTAACTCACGTATGTGATCAAAGGTTATATGACCCTCGGTTTGATCTCGACCCGTCAGTAAACTGCTGAGTGCCGTAGTATAAAAATTGTTCATCATGTATGTGAACCAAATCCAGAACACCATTGTCACTCGAAACCTGTTTTCTTTACATAGCTTCGAGTTTGTATTTAAAAAGAAATATCCCCACAGTTCCAATGCTAAGGATTTTTGTGTTTGAGCTCTGAATATCTGTCGTCTTATTGAAGTTATAGTGGCAAAAAGGCAGTAAGCGACGATTAAAACAAGCCAAATCTCTTCACTGAACTCAGTGTAAAATGCTTTCCATATCTCCTCGCCTGCTGCTGGTGTAAAAACTGTGAAAGCAGCATAACTGTATCCCCATAAATAATCGAACAACAACACTCTGTTCTGCATTAAAGCAAATCCTCCTACGACTATATCTGCTTCATCATTTTGCAGCATAGCTAGCAAACCAGTAGCTGTGTAGTTGTCCAACACCACCTCAAAGCCTGTATCATTTTTTATCCAAATATAATCCAATGTTATCCTTTCTTTCTCTGCAATTGTTGCTAGCACTAACTGCTCTATTCCTAGTAAATCTTTTCCACGTTCCGTGTACTCTTCGTTCTTAAATATCATATATGGGATATCTTGAATAGCTGCTACTTTTATCGTGCAATCTCTCAAACTGATTTTCTCAGTTTGAAAGCAATTTATCTGGTGTACATCCTTGCAATTTCCGACAGTTTGTACTCCTAGTTTTGTACCGCAGTTATTATCTTTATACGGATTGTATGAATCCATAAATATTACATCATTCCGTTTGCTTAAAACGATGACGTCGAAAACGTTATGTTGTAGTAGAATTTCAAATATTCTTTCAACATCTTCGTCAAACTCTCTCAGTTCTATAATGAATCGTGCTCTGGGATTCCAAAAAATATCATGAGAGATAGATAAAATACCTGTCGAAAACTCGCTAACATCTTCCACTCTTATAATGTAACTTGAAGCTGGAGACCTATCCTGATCATCGAAAGATCTGATTATGAAACTGTAACAATCCTTTTCATCATTAATGCTTCGTATAAGACCACCATCGTTGCAATTAACTAAATGCACTAACGTGCCACATGGAAAGTTATTCTGCACGACTGATTTTACACATTGGTTTATGTTGTTATTTTCCCTTATAACATCAATATAGAAATTATCTTCGCAGTATATAAATTGTACTATCAGGACAAACAGCGTTATTCGTGTCAATATCATCGTGCAAGTTTACTTAGGAGCGATTGTCTATGCATTTTATATGTCGAAGTTCATAAATAATAAATGATAAGACATGATAATGATAGTGCTGAAGCGAACTTTAACTATTTATTAGACGGTATTCAGTATTGAAATAAAATATACCTTAGATATTTAATACCTCGTTAAACACAATCGATCAACCCGAACAAAGTTTATTCATGAAAATCATGATAAATTATTTGTAAACCATAATAATTGGCATCTTAACGTACTTTTAGGTACAGCTGGTTGGTGGCAACAACATTCTATATTAGAATTAATACTAAGTACTATTTACCCTCGGCAAAATGCTTAAAGATGAGGATCACAAATTTAAACAAAATCCAGCAAAATACACACAATATAATTCCACCCAATCCGATCCCAACGCCATAGCATTCAAGAAAGCCAAATTGAGCTCAGGCTTGGAACTCTTATTCGGACTGTTTTCAAGAGTACCTGTGCAGATCAAGAGTACGCTGGCGACGAAGCCAGGACTCCGGCCGAGATATTTCGCCCCAACACAAGTTAAGTAATCTTTTCCAACAGTTTCAGATGGCCCCAAACTACCTCCACATCTGGCCACGAGGAGAGTTCATGATGATAGCTCTTCCTAACCAGGACTGTTCCTGGACTGTGACTCTATTTATGCCGTTCGTTCAATTCCGAAGCATAGATACTGAGGCTAAGCTCTTCGAATTCTTCAAGAACTATTTCGTGGATTCTATAGCATTAATTGGAGAGAAGAGGCTGGTTCAGGACTTTTTTGGAGGGACATCATCGCCGTTGGTTGCTATTAAGGTTGGTTTGTTTCGAATTTCATTAATTATCCATACTATCCATTTATATAAAAATCGAAAGTATTTTCGTCTGTCTGTTACCTTTATACGTCTAAACGGCTGAACGGATTTCAATGAAATTTGACAGGGAGGTAAATGGTATTTTGTTATAGTGCTTACCCGCACTTTGGGTATCTCTAAGAAATGGTATCCCGAGGACAGACATAGGCTACTTGAAAAACGCGTTCGAATCCGCGGGCAAAAGCTAGTAACATTATAAAAGTGAAAGTAATTTTGTCTATCTGACTTTTTCACACCTGAACGGCTGAACGGATCTTAATGAATTTTGGCAGGGAGGTAGACTGTATCCCGGGTATAGGCAACTTTTATATTGCGTGCGAAGCTGCGGGCGGATGCTAGTTATGCATAAAACTTGCGAACAAACGTACTTGGCCAATTGGGTCTTGGATAAGGTCAATAAATCGCAAATATGTATACCAGCCAGTATGTAATTAGCAAACTGAAGTGGCAGTGGGCCGGCCATATCTCGCGAAGAACCGACAACCGTTGGGGTACACGTGCTCCTTAGGAGAGGCCTTTGTCCAAAAATGGACTAACAGGCTGATGATGATTTATAGCGATTAACGTTCGCCATGGGAATAACTATAGAAAGATTGAAATGGTGGAGGCCTAAGCCCAAAAGTCTATGGAGAAGTTAGGGGAAAAAATAATTTGTTTTGTTTTTCAAAGTGTTACAATTTATACAAGTAAAATTTCCAAACACAGTTTCGATTTACTTATCAAACTAAGGAATTTAATAACAAAACAGGTTAATACACCTTTCTCAGTTTTTTGATAAAATATTACCTATATTTTATCAAAAAACTAGACACATAATATTTATGGACATTTCAAATACATGTTAAATCTTAGATTTAAGAGTTGCCATAAACGACTTCATATTACATTCACTTTGAACAGTGTATGTTTTTATCAATAACAATCACGGATACCTAAATCCTGATCATGCAATACAAGAATAGACGGGAAAAAAATTGCGGTTAGCAGATTGGGTATTTTAATGGGTATTTTTTACTTCTCGGTATTGTATTGTACCTACTCTCCTGTTGAACAATTAAATCTGTTCTATTTAACTAATGTTGGTACCTTCATAGTAATTAATTAATTAGGTCGAAGTTCAGCTATTAATTAAGTTTATCAAATTAGTACTGTAGTTAAGTAGTTTATGACGATTATATTGTAATAGGACTTTGAGAAACATTGAGATAGTAAATAAGTTAAATTTTTGTTTTCTGAAAGTATTTGTTATTTTATTTGTTTATTCTATTGATTTTAGTTTAATTAATAGTTATCGACACAGATAAAGATACCAATGCAAAAGTCGTGAAATATGTATTGTACGAATTTTTTGTGTTTATAAAATTTAATGAGCACAAACATAATCTGTACATTAAAATATGTACCTTAAGACTTCGCTCATGTGGTAAAAACGTAGCTAAGGTACTACGGTGCTCACTAGCGCCGCCACCCATTTTATTTTATTATTTCTACGTTGAACACATGAAATTTCAAAAACGATTATAAGCTTTTTAATGCCTCTGTAATAGTTTTATTATATTTAGTTTAGCCAGAAAATCGAAAATAGATATGTGGACACCAAGGGCAACTTCGATATTCTGCCTAAACCTAATAGAATAAAACTATTACAGAGGCATTAAAAAAAGCTTATAATAGGTATCACAAACTGGCAATGATCTTTTGACGTTTGCTCAACGTAATAATAAGATATACTAATAAACATGCGAAAGTGGGTTTGTTTATTTGTTTGTCCTTCCTTCACGCCCTAACTAAGCAACCGATCGACTTGCTTTTTGGCATAGAGTTAGATGAAAGGGTGGAGAGTGGAGATTAACATATTAGGCTTCTTTTTGTCCTGGTAAAACATTAAATTCTCATGGGAGATATACGGGAATATTCGTACTGAACGATGATGATGATTCGTACTGAACGGGAAAAAGACCATTTTATCCCCGTAGAAATGTGAAATTCGAATTTAACACGGGCGAAACTGCGGGGTACAGCTAGTAATAGTTTGCCGCATACCACCGCCTAGCACTCATGATATTTTTGTCTATCCTTTTATAACCGGACTAGTAATGCATCTATTAATAAAATATTTTTTTATGCAGACCAGTTCCGCCTAAATACCTCGAGCAACAATAAAATTGGCAAATTAACCTGTTTCAAATATTAGAATAATTTTATTTTATTTCGCAATGTTATGCAATGTTGTATCCACATTGTAGAGGTCATGGTCCGATCCCTTAACTTCGATTCATGCCATACTAAACTGAGACTTGGTCTTGATATCTAAATTATCCAGTGGTCACCCAAAAATGGTTTCTGAAACGAAGTTTTTTTTAATATTTTTTGTTTACTATCCACAAGAGGCACTGCTGTACTGCCCGTACAGCAGTGCCTCTTGCAGAACAGATCCACCACCGTAATCCCTAACCCGCATGCTCAGCGTGGGGAGTATGACATTACAAGTACCCAGTAGGTGGTGGATTTTGTTTCATTATGTACTTGCATTCATGTTTTGACTGTGGTTAGGTACCTCTTACCACAGAAATGCCTACTATCTATCTAGAGTTCTTTGATTAGTGTTTTTTTTTTCCTTTTTTTTACCTCTGTGTAAATTTAAGTACTTAGGTACTTGGGTATATTAAGTAGGTTAGGTACCTGCCTGAGTGGATGATTCTTAGTAATTTATAATTTTATAAAATTTATGGGAGATATATGACTTTGACTAAAATTTTACCAAAGTCCAAATAACTTTTGAACCACTGAATATCGCAGAACATACATGGGGGTTAAATCGATAGGTACTGAGGTCTCCCATCCCCCAGCCACCGATGATCCACTACTCTTGTTACACCGTGTACCTACACTTCATCTGTGGTTATTACAGTATTATATCTTACTAGCAGCGCCTCGCGGTTTCACCCGCGTAGTTCCCGTTCCCGTAGGAATTTCGGGATAAAAAGTAGCCTATGTCCTATTCCAGACTATAATCTATCTCTGTGCCAAATTTCATTCAGATCCGTTCAGCCGTTCTGGCGTGATAAAGGAACAAACATCCATCCATCCATCTAAACTTTCACGTTTATAATATTAGTGAGATAGTGAGATAATATTAGTGAGATTAGTGAGATAAATGTATAAAATATATCAGTTTTCTAGTACCGATAATACAAGCTCTACTTACTTTGTGGATAGATCATGCTTTATGGATTGACCAACGTTATTTATTTATTTATATATCCATTCCAGTGCCGACCTTACAACGTCGAGGACAAAGCTCTGATCATCGGCGACGCAGCTCACGCTGTCGTCCCCTTCTACGGACAAGGAATGAACGCTGGCTTCGAAGACTGCACTTTGTTGGACCAACTCTTTCAGAAGTTTAACAGCGATCTGACCAAAATACTGCCAGTGTTTTCTGATACAAGATGGGAGGATACATTCGCTATATGTGATCTGGCGATGTATAATTATATTGAGGTAAATATATTGAACAGTGACATCTAACTCCGTTTTAGTAAACACTAGCAGCGCCTTGCGGTTTCACCCGCGTAGTTCCCGTTCCCGTTGGAATTCCGGGATAAAAAGTAGCTATGTTCTATTCCAGACTATAATCTATCTCTGTGCCAAATTTCATCCAGATCCGTTCAGCCGTTCTGGCGTGATAAAGGAACAAACATCCATCCATCTATCTATCCATCCATCTAAACTTTCACGTTTATAATATTAGTGAGATTAACATTTGGTAAACAAATCTAAATGAAAATTGGTCGATAATTATATTTATCATCGGAGCAAATAGCACATTTTCAAAACTGTTTTTGTTTTCATACATCCATTCTTGTCTTTCATCCGTTTTTAACTTGTATTTGCACCTTTTAATGACATGTATTCAAGACTCTATTGGTTGATTTTAATTAGCTACATCTTTACCGCTTTTAATTTTAAAATATTTACTAATTTCAGATGAGAGACCTCGTAACCCGTCCGTCGTACAGACTCCGCAAAGCAGTAGACGACTTTATTTTCTGGCTGTTTCCAAACTTGTGGGTGCCACTGTACAACTCCGTCACCTTTTCAACCATGCCGTACAGCCATTGCGTCAAGAACCGTCAGTGGCAGGATAAGGTACCTAACCTAAAATTATAAAGAAACTAGTTTTTGGCCGCGGCTTCGCAAACTTTTCTCCGAGTTAAAAAGTACCCTATAAATTATTTTATGAGTTTTGTAAGTTCTAATGCCGGGTACAGACCAAGCGAGCGAGAGCGAGCGCAGGCTAACGAACGAACGCAAAAGTACCAGTGTGGACGTCATTGCGAAAGCAAGCGAGTCCAAACAAGGGTCTTCGTTCGTCTTCGGTCGTGCTCCGGCGGCTGTCGCTACATCAAAGCAATATGGAACGAACGTACCGATTGTCAAATGCCATTCGTTTGCATTCGCTCGCTCTTGCTCGCTTGGTCTGTACCCGGCATAAAACGAATGCATACAAATTGTTAGCCAGATCCGTTCTGTACCTAATTTTGGCGTCTGGTGGCAAACCAGACGCCGAGGCCAGCGAACGAATGCAAATGATTGGCATTTGACAATCGGTACGTTCGTTCCACATAATATCCACAAACTTTCGTCTATAATAAGAGGTAGTAAGCATAATTGATAGATTTGATCTTCAATCGAATCGTCAAATCTTAAGCCAGGTTTTATAAAAATACGGCAATCGGCGCGCAGTTCTAGGAAATTTATTAGGTTTCATTTTTTAATACCCATTATTACATAGTGGATTTTTTTGTAGTAAGTTACTGTTATTTTTGTTGTTTCAGGTGTTGAGATACATGATGGCGTTTGGCTTGATAATTCTTACTGTTATTTATTTGTTTTCAAGGTAAGGTAGGTTCTACCTTCGAAGTATAAAAATATGCGTGTAGAATTTCAGTGTTTGCCGGGTTTTTTTGATTAGTAAATTGAATGTTTTAATACTTTAGATACTTTTGATGTTGTTTGTACAGTACAAGGTGGTTCAAAGTACCTATAGTAAATCATTAATTTTCCCAAAACCCTTTCAAAATGTAAAAACAAAATAATTAAATAAATGAATGCGTGTATAATTTGACTATTTCTAAGGGCATCAGTGACACAAAACCTTAAATCATAATTCTTTTTAAGAAACAAGGCCTTATAGCATAAGTAAAGGGAAACATCCGAAAACCGTAAATATGTAAGTACACCGTAAATGTGTAAGTACGTAGTTTTTTTTATGAAATTTGGCAGGGAAGTAAATGTTATCCCGGGGATGGACATAGGCTTCTTGAAAAGCGCGTGCAAAGCCGCATCAGCTGGTAGTATATTATAATCCAAGCCCAAAGTGGTCGGTATTTGACTATTTTTCTAGACAAGTAAGTAACGTGACAAAGTTTCAACGGTACATAATTTGATCGTCATTTAGGTCAGGAGTTAAAAATATACATGTTCTGATTCACCTAATACTAAACGTTCTTGTGAGATTAAAACTAAAAGCGTTTACCCCACTTAGATCTGAAACGCAAGTTCGTGGTGCTTCAGTAAGCTGTAGACAGAGTGTAGATCTAACGCAGGGTCGCAATAAGGACATATGGATTTATTGAATTGCCGTCAGAATTTACTGTTGGTACCTAGTTGTGTCTACCGTGGCCGTGGATGTCATAGAAGCACACTCATTTTTTTTTTAATCCTTCCTCGAAGCGTTGTGTTTATAGTAAAACCCCGCGTTTGGGAGAGGCATGATCACTGAACATAGGTAGGTATGTGCAGTGATAAAGATAACCTACCGTACAACTAAGTATGACGACCGATGTGCCGCGGCGGGCGATGGTTCGCCTGCGACGCAGGAAGTGGCGGGTTCCATTCCCGCCTTGTGACAAATGTTTGTATGATCTGCAAATATTTGTTCTGGGTATTTTCTATGTATGATAAAAATATCTTAGTATGTGATGTGTATTAAATATATCAGTCGTCTAGTATCTATAACACAAGTTCTGCTAAGCTTGAGCCTAGATAATGCTGTATGAATTGTCCAGCATTATTTATTTATTTATTTAAAGCAAGGTAAATCAAATAATATTTACCTACCATGTTCAGTCAGCAGCGAAAATAAAATAAGTATAGACTCCCATGTTTTGAAATTTGACTGAATAGTAAGTGAATAGTCACTGTGATAATTTATATATCGTATTCTGACAAGAACGATGACTACTTAGTATGAAAAATGTGTGCGTAGACTTTTATGATATGTTCCGAGTAAAATAAAAGTGAAAAGTTGGAAGTGTACATATCTGAGCAGCTGACTGTACCATGTGAACCAAGCAAACTGAATTGCAGTTACTGTCGTAACTATATTATACCTATATTGGTAAATATATTATACCTAACTAAAAAGTCAATGAAATCTCACTAGAACCACATTCCAGTATTCAATTTACCTTTCAAAACATTCGGTTAGAAGTAAGAAAGACTGCTATTTTAATTTGAAATCCAAAAACAACACAATATGAACGTACAAATAAAATAGTAGGTACCTACCTAAAAACTACAGGTTCGAATTTTATTGTAATTATATACTTTCTCCCTCCTGATACGCCCGACTCTATCACGGCAATTATCCGCTACTAAAACTGCTCTAATTAGTAAGATATTTTCTTCGCTACAAATCACTTTTACCCTCCCTAAGGCTAAGTCCACACTGGCTGACAGGCAGCCTGCTTATCACCTAGAGCTTAGTGACTAAACATCTGCGTGCGACATTATCGAACGATTGGCGACTAGCGAAGGCGCCCAGCGCGCAGTGCGGTGGGAACATTCTAGAACGTTCGTTTTATTAATCTACTCGCTAGGTGACGCGCTCATCTTAGGCGCCAATCAAGCTGCTTCGGGCGCACGTAACCTCAGTCCACCCCTGTCGGTAGACAAGGGATCAGCTCATTCAATATGCACCAAAACTTACTAGAATAATGTTGGGCTGTGAAACGAAACGAGACGTGAAATTAGAACTAAGGCTTAACTACTAAAATGCTGAAAGCTTTTGCTTTAAAAGTTTAAACTCTGTCCATTTTTAGATAGAGTTCCGGTTTTTAGGGGAACAAGTTTTAAACTGAAAGGATGATGGGTAGAAGAGAACTGCGGTAAGCAGAATTTTCTACTTTCCAGCTGGTAATTGGTTCAGTAGACCTGGAGTTAAGTAGCTACCTATATACATGGTTCTCTATATTAAAAGCACTTTCTTCAGAATTTCTAGTCTTTTTAAAATACTTACGAAAGAATTAACGATAGCGTATCTAAATCATCATAATGTTCTTTTAGATTATATGAATTTAAGATTGGGTAAAGTAACTTTTTATTAAAAAAAGTTTTTTTTTCGACCTATTCGTGTTCGTTTAAACCGTATAAGCACCCTTGCATTATTGAACATAATAAAATATTCCAAAAATGTTTTTTTGCTGGTTGGACAGAACACTGCTTCAGCAAAACCAGAATACTGCCATGAAATGATTAATTACAAAAAATGTTCGTTAACCCTTTGGAATTTTAAAACTATAATAATAATGTACTAAGAATAATCGTAAAGGACACAAATATGAAGAAAAAAGTCTTCTAAAAAAAAGGTTAAACAATAAACATGGTTGAAATTCAAAAAATCGTAGAATAAAAGCTGAACCCCTCGGATCCAGAATCACCCCCTTTCGGCTTCGTAGGTACACATATTTCGTGGCACCATGTATGTAAGGTATTCAGTTACCTATCTACTTAAGTTTTTTTGGATTTCTGAAACGTACTCGTGTCTACTCGTGTCTCATAGGTTTATTTAGCACGACACTAAAAACACAAGTAAATTAATTAACATAGTTTTCTCCAAAGAAAAGGCTCGTTTTTCATTTGCTTTGAGGTAAAGCCCTGATCTAGCGTCAGCCATGAGCCAATGTAGGTTAACCTTTACAAACCTACGTCCACTTATACCGAACCAGCGATAAATTCTCATTAATGTCGACAAAGTTCCCACTTCTCTTTTTCTTGTCAAATTGGTCCTTCGATTAATTCGCGCCGAACTCGGTTCGTTCCCTTTGGAATGAAGTGATACGCCCCGCGCGAACGTAAGATATCCTATGTATTGGTAGGTAGGAAAAAAAGTTTTGTTCTTCTGTACGAAGAATTAGAGATTGTTCAAATTTAGAGGATATTTTTACTTTCAATTATATTTAGAACAGAAATAGAATAGAATATAAATCTTTATTCATATTTTTTTTAACTTGTTTGAGGAAAAAACTTGGGAGTTCCTGAAAACCATAACTTAACTTTATTCATTACTACCTGCTGCTCGTGGCTTCGCACGCGTTGTTTAAGGTTATTTCTATCCCATGGGCACTGATTTGTGGGCCTATGTTACTCTCCATCCTTTCAACTAACTCCATGCCAAAAATCAAGCCGTTTGGTTGCTTAGTTAGGGCGTGAAGTAAGAACAAACAAACACACTTTCGCATTTATAATATTAGTACATATAGAAGTATAGAACAGCAGCGCCTGGCGGTTTTACCCGCGTAGTTCCAGTTCCTGTGGGAATTCCGGTATAAAAAGCCTATGTGCTATTCCAGACTATTATCTATCTCTGTGCCAAATTTCATCCAGATCCTTTCAGCTGTTCTAGCGTAATTGAGTAACAAACCATCCATTCATCCATCCATCCAAACTTTCACATTTATAATATTAGTGGGGGAACTAAATAACTGTTAAACTTATTACAATTCATATATATATATTTTTTATTATACATAGACAATATCCAGAACACTCGAAACACATATTTGGGGACCGTACAAGCATTTGTCCTAAGGCGGAAATCGAACCCGCAACATCCTGCATCGCAAGCAAACCTTCGAACGCCGCGCCACATCGGTCGTCTGTTAATTCATTATTCTCATTCATTTCGGATTGGGCATTTCATTTTATTGGGTCCCAACATGGCCAACGTAAAATGGAATATGTTCCATAAATTTCGAAACGTTTCAAAAAATTAAAACAGGATATTAGCGCATGAAACAACGAACAATGACAGAATAGCAAACGATAATTTACAATATTTCAAACCTAATCAAAAAGCTTTAACCGAATTTGGGAACTAATTCTGTTCACGCCGTATTAAATCAACGTGGTTAAACCGGATTAAGTAGATTATGTAATCCATGAGGCTGTTTAAAACAAAATTATGCATGCGGTAAAACAGACCCAGAATAACCCTTACACCTGGTCTGCTTAGCTGTCTAATTTAGAAGTTCTGCTGCCTGCAAACAACTTCTGCATTTGCTGGCGAGCGTTCTTCACGCCCAGTTTTTCTAGTTTATTGCTAAAGTTTCTTTAATAAGTGCAATGTTTCAGCGTGTTAAAAAAAGATTTTTATGCAGGTAAGGGATAGTCTCTACATAATGCGTTGGATGACTAACCTGATTCATTGATTAAAGTTAACATGGTTTGTGGTTTTGAATTTGGTTACATGGTAACTATAATCGCTGTACACCGTAAAAATTTAAAAACTCGCAGTTTTGCACAAGATGTGTAGGTAGATTTTTTTCTAGGCTTCAGTTGACACTTAAATATTGACAGCTAATTAAAAAAAACTAAATTCAAATGGACAGCAGCCCTCCAAAAAGGCCGTCGTTTACAGTAACTAAATTTTCACATCTACAGCCTTTAACAGTTCATTGTTGGACAAGAGCGCCTGGCTCTTATAATTGTGTGTAAAATTGAGCTTATAGGCATGATGACTGATTTTGCGGAACTACTCCGAGATGTTCTATGTATCTACAGAATAAAAGTCGTTTAATTAAAAAAATATAATTCTGAAAAAAGCCATTTTAAAAGAATAATTGAGCTTTTAAAAATATTTCAGGCTCTAAAACGCTACAATACTAGTGGTGTCTGTCTATGACGTCACCGATTCATAAACACCTGATGATGCAGAATGACACTAATACCACTCCCACGGGGCCCCCAGCCAGGCAAAGCCTTCTCTTGCCTCCTGTCACTATTCTCTTTAATATACATATAACACGCATATAGATTTAGTTCGTCGCTTCTTTAATTAAGGTCGGGGCGAACCTGTAAGATCCCATAAAAACGTTTTTTTTTCGATTCATTTGGAAACTACGTTCCCGATTTTGATGAAATTTTGCATGCATAATCGGATAAAAATGTTTTATCTTTTTCGTTTTCACTTTCACTTAGTGATGATTATTTATTTTGAAAAACTAGAACATAGCTATTTTTTATCCAATTATTTTTGCATAATTTCATTAAGATCGGGGACGTAATTTCGAAATGAATCGAAAAGTACGTTTGTATAGGTTCGCCCCCCACCTTTCAAAAATATCACTTTATTTCCGTGTCAGTGTTTTATTTTAAGAATTCGACCTTTTCTTAGTGTAAATTTTTATGTTTATGGAAATAAATAATTTTTGAATTTGAATTTTGAATAAAACTCATTGGTTGTTTTGACACATTATAAAGGTAACGATGGGCTGGGCTATCTCCGGCATTTAAATCTTCCTAAAGCAGAACCAGATAGGTACTAATGAGTGTCCCCTCTTGTTCCTTTTGCGTCGGTTGTGGGAGGGTCTCAGGTAGGCATTTTAATTGGCGGTCCGATCAAAGACAGACTGACTGTTCTAAGACTTTGTAGCTCTGTGGTCTTTTTGTGTTAGTCTTGGTAAATGAGTGAAACCGCGAAATGTAAAAGGCTATTTCTCTATATATAATGTAGTCTTTTGTAGACAGGAATTCATCCGCTAAAACGCCGACTTTGTGAAAAAAAAAATTACAAAATTAGTAAGTGTACCATATTTAATTTTTTTTCATTATTTAAATTTCGTATATAACATCAATGTTAAATCCAAATAATAGATTTCTGAAATACAACTAAGGCTCGTTTAAGGATTTAATAGGCTAGCTTAGGATTAAATACCAGGTTATTTTTTTATTTTTTTTTGTATTTTGGAGCAAAATATATGATATAACAAGTAGTTTCATTGTTGATTATTTTTTTAATAACTACTCTCGCAAGAACATCCTTATCTAAAATTGAACTTAAAAAACTACGTAAGTAGGTTCAGTTTCGACTCCGCAGATGTTGTCCTTAGCCGCGATGTACATGAACCCCTCGACCCCCCAGGTTGGCCCCCAAGAGTTCTTAAGGATCCAGAAAGTTTCGCCATCTCGCTCACCGTACCCGACCAAAGCCACTTCATGGGTCAGTTTGGTGGGTAAACTGAAAATTAAAAAATATTTTTTATTACTATTTATAATCGTATTAAGTACTACCTAGTTTCTGCCACATTTTCACATACCTTAGTATAGTGAGGTAGTGGCCAAACGCTCGACTCGATTTCTTATAGACAAAACTATGACTATGCAAAATTTCAGCTCAATCCGTTCAGCAGTTCCTTGAGAAGTAACAAGCATACATTCACCCATACAAGCTTTCGCATTTATAACCAGTGTGATGTGATATTACCTTATACCATGCCCATTAAACTAGCAATGGGTCACGTCAACAAGCTGATATGACGTTTTTTTAAATCTTCCTAATAGGGTATTTTAGTCTATATGAGAAAAAATCTAAAAATACATATATTATTTAGATAGCTTATGCAAAAAGCTTTTTATTTATTTATTATTCAATATAAATTATAGAATCTTACCATTCCGCGTCGTAGAAAATGCCACTGGAGTACAATTTGAACTTATCACTGGCATGTACCGATACTGACAAGGGACCGTGGTTCACCAAAGCAACCTGAATATTAAAAAAGAAACTTAAGATAACAATATCGGTAGAGAAATTAACAGCAAAAGGTTCTACGAACCTGCTTCATGATGAAATCTACACTAATATTATAAAGAGGAAAGATTTGTATTTTTGTATGTTAATAGATACCTACACTTAAAAATCGGTCCTCCGAAAAATTGGTTTAAAATTATCACATGGTCCACACCCTTGGTCAGCTCCTGCAACCTCTACATCGTTCCAGCAAACACCATGTATAGTGTATAGGTATGACAGCGTTCTAGCCATGGTAATCTTAAAATGGGATGAACTCATAGAATATCGCTCAAATAATGCCAGTGTTGTGTATCCAATACTTATGACTAATACCTTCCTTAATTTACATTGTTAAAGTTTACCTTTAAAGCCTCGGTGCTGTAAGGAAGCACGTCTGTGTACCCTCGGATAGGGTACAGCGTGGTCATATTCTTGATGTTGCAAAAGCCATCCTGAAAAAATAAGAGAAAAAACATAAAAATACTAAAAGGAATAACATGCAAGGATCTGCAAATTTTTGCTGAGTTTCGCTAGAAGTCAACCACCTTTCAAAAGTCTGAAGGTAAGTACCTATTGGTTGACAGAAAATGCTTCTAAGCCGCTGTCCAACAGCGTTCGATTACGTGTACTGCGTACCTACATGGCTTTGAGAAAGCGTTGAGCTGCGTGGGTGCCACATTCGAGCAACCCCGTTGGGGCGCTACAACATAAAATGATTCTTAACTACCTTAAATACTTAACATAAAAATTAAAAGGCAAAATTGTTTATTCTAAATATCCTTTACCTTTAACCCTAACCTGAAATTTTACTAACACATTAATATTTTTTTGTAATTTTTTTAAAAATTTTTTTGGCTGTGCCAAATCAAGAAGACTTAACGTAGAAAACTGAGCATAAAAAAACCTACCATATTTGCGTAGGATCCATACTCTTCTTCAGTCGGCAAGCCATGTTCCATCATCCATTCGTAAGCAGCGGTATCTGAGCCACCGAAACACCCTCCTGCGTCACTGAACAAGCAATTGATTTACTGTAAGCTTTCATACCTAGTTTGAAGAAGTCATTATTTAGGTAAGCGGGTTAACTGTGGACAAAGTTTGTGTTGGAAGAAAACCAACGTTTTAAGGGACTTCTTCAGGATGAGTGTGGTTATAGTCGCGCGTTCCGCGTTCCTGCGTACACGCAACGTTGGTGTTCTTCCAACACAAAGTAGGTTCGTAGTTAACCCGCTTACGTTCATAATGAATCAATTGATTTAAATTGGCATGGCATTATGTAAAAGTAAGTAGTTACGTAAAAAGCTGATAATTTTTTTAGGTAGGTACTAGGTATCTAAAAAAATTATCTCTCTTTGTATTCTACAGGCCGCTAGGTAGGTACAGATACCCAGTCCCCAAGGGACCCTGGGTTCCTTCGCTTTTACTAAATACATTACATTACTGTCTTGTTTTAGGAAATCTAATGTCCGCCCTATTGTTTAATATTTAGTTTTACCGGTAGTAGATTTGACATTTCTTGTAGGTATAAAAAGTGGGTTGAAATTCGACTCCAGTGAGCCAAAACAGTGGAAAATAATAGTTGTTTCCGTTATGGATATTGGAAATCGCCATAAAACAACCAAATTAATTCACTGGGTGTTAAGTCTAAAACAAATTCACGAGGTTTTCAACTGTATTGTTACACAATTTGTTTAAATAAACTTACTCCCAAGCGCAGTCAATGATAGCTTGGTTGGCGAGGCTCAGGAGTCTGCCCCCGTTGACTCTAGCTAGAGCTCCTTCTACAGCGGCAGTGGTTCCAAACGTCCAGCAAGATCCACAGGTTCCTTGATCTGAAACCATTCATTGCTATTTAGACCAAGAATATTGCAAAGGACCGGATCGTGTCCAGAATGAGGGCTGTAGGTCTATTTAAAAAACGAACGAAGATGATGGATGACGTCTGATCGTACCTTTTTCTAAGTACACCTTCTGTATGTATAGTAAATTCTCTAGCTGGAAACCATTAGTGAATTTCACAGGGAACATTGGTGTCAAACAAATCGGTGGCTTAGGGTTGTTTTCATTAAATGATACGACGATCAGAGTTTTCGTCGATACGACGATCAGATGATGTTTTCATTGAATGATACGACGATCGGAGGTTTCGTCGATTAACATTGATATACATATATACAGGGTGGGGCAAATTTTTGGCCCCATAAGGGTAGCTACCGTTCCTTTTGTAGTTAGAAGGTTTTGTTCTTAGAAAACTTCTATTTTATTTTGAAGAAAAAAATATTGTCATTTTTAGTTTTTTGAAAATAAGTTTGTACGGTTTGCCCAAAAAATAACATGTGTCAAAAAAAATAAGTTGGTCTTAATCGACTCTATTTCCAACCAGGAACA
Organism: Eupithecia exiguata; assembly: GCA_947086465.1. NCBI lineage: Eukaryota > Metazoa > Arthropoda > Insecta > Lepidoptera > Geometridae > Eupithecia > Eupithecia exiguata. The sequence continues at coordinate 3,945,721 of OX352230.1, read as the reverse complement.
CTTTTCCCAAAGTAACTTACCAAATCAAATCGTAAGTTTTGGCAGTAATTAAAAAAACAATTCCCATACATTTTTCGAAGAAGTGCCATTCGCCGCAACAAAGTCATGCATACCATTCGAACAAAGAAAGGAATTTGTTCTAAATTCAAATTATTTATTGATATTTGTTATTAAACCTTATTGGTACTCACCAGAAGAACCCCTACCTTATGATTTTGAAAAACTTTGTTCTTTCGTGATCATGGCGCATGAAACTGTGCCGAAATATTGGAAAACTCAAAAATCTAATCATGGTAAATATCCCGTTCTAAATGATTTCTTTGAAATAGGGATTCATGAGTCTTTACTTAAGAGTTCAGTCTCTACTGTTACGATGCAAATCTAGTACCATTTCATTTCTGTCTTCTGTTATCAACAACAACAAATTAACAGAGGAAAAATCTGCCGTTTGTTTACCGGTGACCTCTTTGTTACTCTTTGTACAGTTTGAACCCAGAAGCACTTACTTTTGACCGGTGAAACTAAACCAAAGAGTCTCAGATCATATTCCTTCGGCAAGTTACTAGCTTCGTCAGCTAAGCTTGATTGCGTGTAAGGAAAAGGAATGTTCCCAGATTTTCCTGCAGGACGTCTTAGTAGCCCAGTGTGGCTTCTCATCTCTTCTGGGGTGCGATCTGCGAGCTCATTGATTGAGAGCTTGTAGCCGAGATTTTTGCGGTTCACCGATGATACAATTCTGAAAAAGGTCGGTATGTCAGTATAATATATATATAGTTCCAGTGCTTTGTCTTACAAATATTTTCTTTATGATGAAAAACGGTGATAGATAGAGAGATAGATCTATCTATCTATCTATCTATGATGAAAAACGTTCAAAAGGTATTATTTCACAACTATAGGCTATCTCACAGTTCAGAGGATTTCTGTAGTAGTGTCAGTAGATAGGGGATAAACATATACAGGGGTGATTCTGGAACCCAGGAGGGTCAACTTGAGTTCTGCGATTTTTTTAATTTCGTACTATTTTGACGTATTTTGAACATAGTAGAAGACTTTTCTTTAAACGAGAATTATTGTTTTGAAATCTCTTCTTTATCTAGGTAAATACCTACGTTTTTTGTAATAATGTCATGACTATTGACTTGTTTTGCTGAAATAACTAGCAAAACATTTGTGAAATATTCTATAGTGCGTGTGTAAGAACACACAAAACATATCACCGATTAAAAAAAATATCTAGTAACAATTTGATCCCCTCGGGGTCCAGCATCACCCCCTTTCGGCTTAGTACACAATTGCACATGTTACGTCATCATCAAACCTATATTAGTCCACTGCTGGACACTCATGTTACGTGGTACCCTGTATATAATTTCATTATATTTACTTACTCCATTGACTTCTGGAAAATGCCTTTTCTCATCTCGTGCTCGTTCTCACTGTATTGATGCCCCAACCTCTTTTTGAAGCTGAAAGTTCAAGGCTTTGTGAAATATTTTACCAATCAGTGGGCAGGAAAAGTTTTTTTTTTCCAGCAATTGGCTAACGCTTTAGGAAACAAAATAAATAAAAAATGCTGAACCATCCATCTAGCCACAACCTAAGCAGAGCTTGGGACAAGGAAATGGGTGAAACGGAAATTATTGTGAAAACTATTCAAACCTTTTGAAAACATGTTCGACATGCTCAGGGTCTTCAGGGTCGATAAAAAGTAAATCCCTAGTTATCGCTTTACTGTAAATGTCGTGTTTTACAATATCACCGCAATCATCTAAAAAAAAAGGTGATTATGAGTTTACTTACAAAGGAAGGATTATTCCCGATGTTCAGCTCCGAGATATGGCTGACTGAGGGGATATTGGTATTTTTAAAGAAAAATAGCTATTTCTCCCAGTGGGATGATCTAGGTCGTGAACAAACAGAATAATCCCTAAGATATTGAAAAAAAAAATATCACCCTTTTGCGGGACAATTCACATAGCATTATGTAGCCCCAAGCTTAACAGAGCTTGTGTTATGGGTACTAGATAACTGATATACATAATTCAATACAATACATATATATTTTTTATTATACATAGAAAACGACCACCGGAATAAATATCTGCAGATCGTATAAACATTTGTCCCGAGGCGGTAATCGAATCAGCAACTTCCAGTGCCGCGGGCGGACCTTCGCCCACCGCGCCACACAGGTCGTCAATGACGGCGGTAGATAACGAGGTATTAAAACCAGTTTAAGGCATAAGTTATCTTTGTTTCGAGTGATTGAAACATTTATGTAAATGTAATAATGTTACCTTCATCTATATCGAAAACATTGTCTTCAACATCAGTGGAAAATTGGAAAAACTCCGTGATGCCATGTTGAGTGAGTTCTCCGAATTTAGTCTTATAAACTTTCAACTCGTACCTGTATGGAGATTTTTTATCATATTATTAATCAAAAACAAATGTGAAAACTAACCAAGTACCTACGTTCAAATCTGTTAGTACCTAACCTACTGAAACTAAAGGAGCTGGCGTATTGTACTTGTAAGAACTATCGGTTATACAAATATTTAATCTTACCTAAAAGACCCCATGTAAAGAGACAAGAACATAATAATCTCTGTGATCTACTTTTGGCAACATTGAAACGTGACGTCATAGCAATGCATGATTGAGGCCGGTTCGCCATTTTAGTTTCTCACTGTAACAAGTATGTAAGCTATCAACGCGAGTTGTATTTGCAGTGTTTTGTTTGACTTGATATTAAACAATACTTATGAAAGCTCACCTTGAGTAACAAAACTACTTATTCTTACTATCTACCTACATTGTTCGGTGTTTAACTTTACTAATAAAATATTTGCTGTCTGCGAGACTGTACCACAATGCATATTTTGTTCCTGAAGCTTCACATTGACCTTGTTCGGTCTATGCTCAAAAAACATAGGGTAGTTTTAAAATTAGTACGACCATCAGCCGATTTCTACCCTCTGTGGGGAAATCGACGAGTGAACGGGATACGTGCTTCACTCCAAGGAATGAGTGAAAAAAAAATAAACTAGAGAGGTGTCAAGGGACACCCGGATGGAACGAAGTTCCTTTCGATTAATTAGTGAAGGAATTGTAATAAATTTTTTTAAAAGTTATAATAGTATTTTTTTATTATTAACAAATATAATGTAACTAGTTTTTTAGATGTGCGCGAGCTTCAAGCAGCTATAAATGTCAGCCATTTTGGATTTAGAAATGGACATCCGATCCGATCAGGAAGGTTTTTCGTAGGTAGGTATGCCATCTCCTTTGGTTTCAGTACTCAGAGGTTCAGATATAATCTAAGGTTGTTACGTTCTTTCATTATACATATAATGAGTATCTTCGCAATAGTAGATTATACACTAAGGGGATAAAGCACTGTTTTATGTCACGGGAGCGAATTGAATCCCGAACGTAACGAAGGACTCATAATTTAACTCCTGAGCGTAGCGAGGGAGTTATAAGTTAATTCCTGAGCGAAGCGAGGGAATTAAGACTGAGTCCTGAGTGCAGTGAGGGGTTCAACCGCCCAAGACTAAAACAGTCTTATCCCCGAGGTGTATACTCTACTTTTCACACCTTATGCGAGACAAAAAAACAGGCTCAGTAGATAAATAATGTTTTCCTTTGACTTCTCTGGCAGCAGATTGTTGACAATGCCTATGGCATCTAATTTGATAAACTCAGGAGTCAAAACACTTTCATCACTCGACATTTTCAATATTATTTTTGAAATTAAATCTTCTATAGGCACCTACAAGAACTCGATTTGTTCGTCACGCGTGAACAAATGAAGGCGCGCGACGTTCCAAATTCGAAAGCACAAGCCGTGGTCCTAGATTCGAAATTCGAATTTCGAACACCGCGCTCCTCCGGACCGGGGTTCACACGGAGGCAAACTTCATTTATTTTGTCAAATCAAGTAGGCCATGGCCTAGGACAAATTGTGTTTAGCAAAATTAAACTTTATGTATATAGTAATAAGAATTATGAAAAGTGAAATCATATTATTAACCAGCGGGTTATAATGAAATTCAGTACAACATTATAACCCGGCTAATACCAAGGGATTTAATGTCTTGCTTTCGGTAGGGTTTACATGACCTATAATTCGGCATTGTTGAGCATGTGGTTTGAAAATTTAGTTACCACCGCATTTGTTTTAATATTGAAATAATAATGTTGATTTTTTCTCGTAACATAGACTGTCCTATGTCTGAGTTTCAGAAGATTTTTGCGACAGCTTGATGCCCTTTTTCCAAGGATTCATCAAATTCTGGTAATTTTAATCCCAATTTTTAATTTTTTAAAGTAATTCAAAACATAAATCATGGCCAACCCCTGCGTGTGGTTATGGCAACCAACAAAACATAAAAGGCACAAAGGTCTTACATGGGCATCGGCCTATAATATAATACACACTGTACATTTTAGGCTTACATCATCATCATCATCAGCCTATATCAGTCCACTGCTGGACATAGGCCTCCCCTAATGAGCGCCATAGCGCCCTGTCTTCAGCTTGCCGCATCCAGCATCTGCCAGCAGTCTTTCGCAAATCGTCATCCCACCTGGTCGGATGGCGTCCTACACTACGTTTGCCGAGTCACGGTCTCCACTCAAGAACACGTTTACCCCAGCGGTTGTCGGTTCTTCTCGCGATATGGCAAGCCCACTGCCACTTCAGCTATGTCGACAACCTTGGTTCTTAGGCTTACATTTGTGTGATAATATAGTCTCACAAAACCTTATGGCAAAAAGATTTAAATGATAGAATGATCCAGCTTACAAAGCCAACACCTTTTATTGCACTTATTTTTTATTTACGTCAACCATACTAACTTTAGCAGTTTAGCACCACTTATACCAACTACCTGTGAGTCTGACCAAAAATAATTGTGACTGAACATCAAGAATTACTAGTCGTACAAGAGACGTCCGTTCCGTCTGAATACCGCTAGCGAAGTCAAGTGAAAAGTGTCTGCCGCATGCCTATAGGTACCACGCCTATTTATGTAATGCGGGTAGGGTTGCCCGCTTAAATTCGAAATATTTCTAATAATAGATATAGTTAATACCTGACGGGTATCCACCCTTTGTGACCGTTGTCTAAAATTTCGTACTGAGCCCAGATGGTCCTTTGTATTTCTAGTTCCTTCTCTTCATCATGTTCCACGCCATAAAATTTTTCAGTTTCTTTTTCGAGAACTACTTCCTTACCTGAAATTTTCTAAACAATACAGTCGTTTATGAGATGAACCAGGTCACAGTTTAATCCCTTGGGCGTCAACGGGCAGTTGTGGCGTTGCGGAAATAGCTGTGCGTTGCAATTCCCAAGGTTCCAACCAGCATTCTTAGCTTGGGGATTGTGACATAAGGTACCTACCCCGTAAAAAGAGCCAATAAGGCATTATGGAGGTCTTCTGAAGAGCCTGTTCACACGCGGTTTGAAAATCGCACTCGACTCGCTTTAAAATCACTCGCAAATCGTGAATGTGATAAGGCTCTAAGTCCTACGGTAAAGTTGTTTGGGCTGATGTCGGTGTGACAATACAGTCATGTATTGTATTTTGTATTTGTACACACATGTATTTTGTTTAAATATCAAATAAAGTTCTAATTGATGGTGTTGGAACAAAGAAACTCTATAGTTTGTAGGTTCATTATGAATGTAAACGGGTTAACCACGAACCTTGTTTGTGTTGAAAGAAACCCCACGTTTCGGTTTCCCTGCGCAAGGAAGCCGAACGGGCACGCACTCATCGTGATGAAGTCCCTGGGCCTATACTACTTATTTTCAAGATCTTAATTCAGTATTTATTAAATTTAGAGTTGGTTTTGCGTTTTTTTTTCTATCAAGAATATTTTATGGAATCGTGTTTTCAAAACATAATGACGGTTCGAGTAAGTCCTGCACTTTACCATATTTAAATATCAAAATTAAATATTCAGTAGTTTGGTAGATATGAACATCTGGCGGAGTTGATTTGAGATAGTATAGGCCCTCAAAGGATGAAACGTTGGTAATCTTTCAACACAAAGTAGGTTCATAGCTAACCCGCTTACATTTATAATTAATTTGTCAAACTGTGTTTTTTTTGTAGGCTGCTTACCAGAACGCTCGTATTCAAACTCGTTATTAATGACTTGAGGAAGAACTACGTCCAATTTTACTTTAGAAGGCGTAAGGAGACCAATATTGAGGCATGTCATGGTATTGTATTCGTTAGTTCTCGTTTCAGGATGAATCTGAAAAAGTTCACCATAGTTAAGTCATGTGAAAACGAAACATTTTGAAATGTTTAATTTGTTTCTTCTGGAAAAAGTATACGGGCTACTTTTACTATTCCAGAAATCAGTTTCCATGAGATAAGAATATATAAAAAACGTTTCCATTGAATATTTCCATTTGTTGATTTGGAATTAACCTATAAGCTGTGCGCTAGGTACGCGGTAGGGTTTGGTCTCGGGGATTCACTGTTCTTAATTTCCCGGGAATCCCCATTTCCCGAAATTTTTGGCCGATTTGAGAAACGGGAATAAGTTAAGACAAGTATATCATTTCCAAAATACATTACAACTTTAAATACGAACTGGTTAAATCATTCATAATTGTTTTACTCATAAATCCTGCATGCCTTACAGCAATATTACGTGAAATTTACTTACAATTTTCTTTATTGGGGTTCTGTTCCTCAAAATATCCCTCATAGAATCAGTTTGTTGTCCGTCTGTCATATTTTTTCATTCTCACCGTGGAAAGCCTATAGAGTATACTCTATAGGTTAATTTTACGATTCTAGGTCAACGGGAAGTATACTTCCCGAAAATTAATTTGACAAGAGGCAAGGTCTTATAGCACAAGCAAAGGGAAAAATATGAAAACTGTTTTTTTTTAGTTTAATTCCATTCCGATTCTGATGCGGTGGACGACTTAGACAATTTAACCCGTGCGGTGACGCACAGTTTGAAGCTGCTTCTCAGAAACAACGTGTGCGAAGCCGCGGGCATTAACTAGTCAGCAATAATTGTTCTTGCACTGACCTCGTACTTATCACCGTCAGACAAATCTTTGGCCAGCAGCGTGATGCGTTTCACAGCCCCGTGGTTGTAATCCACTCTGGATGAACGCGGTGTTCGCCTGTGAATAATTAGTACGTATTGGTTTTTATACCGTGACATCAAAGATAAATCTGATTGCCGAGAGAATTGATCTTTTTTACTGTTCCCCGAGCGAATTCCAAGAGGCTTGGTTTTTTATTTTATGTAGTTTTTGAAATGATTTAGTATACATTATTAATATTATGAATTTTAAATTTTATTTTAAAGCTAATTATTGTTGTAAAATTTAGGATTACTATTATTATTCAATGTTATTATAATGTTCATAATACTTTGACCTGTCTCCCGCTTTCGGCTGACGTTGAGTTTCGGGACACCATGTACGTTATGCTGGAGATAGTAATAATAATACTAACCTGGAGGTCAGGACTTGGACTTTCGCTGACAGATAGCTGATGTTGTAGGGGTAACATAGGCTACTCTTATTTTAGAAAAAGAATTAGGGTTCCACACAAAAAAAATAAAAACCTACGAAAATCTGATTTCTACGCGGGCGAACCCGCGCGCTTAGCTAGAAATTACATATAAATATGAAAAAATTGCTCACCACGCAGTATACTCTTCGTGAAGCCCGGAAGTAAGGTCCATTTTTGAAGCCTTCACAGTGTATGTCGTAGGCCATCGCAGTCCTGGTAGATGTTTATCCACTGGCTGCATCTTGGACACTGATACACAAGGGAGATTGAAACAATCGCTGTTACAAGGTACAGTATAGATAAATTATTATTTTTAAATTCATCAGCACACGTAAACGGTTTGACATAGGTAATCATCACGGGGAGACATCAATTCGCCTGCGAAACGTGGCGATCATGGGAACATAGTATGGTATTTTACATAACATATTTTATACTATTGAGCTTCCTTAGACAAAAAGCAGTCAATTATTGTTCGTTTTAGTTCATAAAATAAAAAAAGTTTTAAAATTCAATTCAAAGTTTTGAGTTTTTTTAACATGTTTTTAAATACTGTGAAATAGTAGGCGCAATGTCGTTATTTCATACGGCTGTGTAGGGAAACTAAAAGGTATAAACTGTGATCAGCAATATCAGCGCATAAGTGTCTCACATCATTTACTGATGTCATGACCACAATGCAATATGGCGTCCGAAATGTAAATTTTAAATGTATTTTTATTGCACTTAAAGAATGAATTAAAATTTTGAATGTTTTTAGTGAGTCATTAGCACTATAGAACCTAATTGAGACATTTTTCTAAAATGGGTGTAATACCCTATATTACCAGTGCTTGGCGGGCAGATTGGTGACGCAGTATAGGCTTTAAAAAAACACAGGAGTAAGCTTCAGTACTTCCTCTGGGAGATTCCCTTCGTTAGATCATACTACATCCATGGGGTTAGTTGAGTGGTCGTCTTATGTTCTTACCTTCTGCCCCTAAAACACCCATTTTCGAAAAGTGTCTCAATTAATTTCTACCTATGCTAATAAACCACAAAAAATATGAAATTTCTACTCAATCGATTTATGGCACTTCCATAAAAATGAATATAATATTAACATTGTAAAATTTAGCGCGTAATTTGACGAAAACGCTGAACGTAGTGGATACCATATTGCTCAGTGGATATGACGTTATTTTGCTGTTGGTACCAAAACAAATGCGCAGATGTTACTGATAACAGCTGATACTTTTCAGCCCCCCTAGCACGGGGATTGTTGTCTAGGGTAGAATAGACAAAAAATACGTCACTTCGTCATCCAATGCGTAAATTATTTGAAATGCATTCCATCAACTTCAATAATGTACGCAATGTATGGCGATGCAATGTCATTGTTGTCTATTCTACCCTAGACAACAATCCCCGTGCTAGGGGGGCAGTTCACATAAACCGCCGTAACACGTAATAACATCGAGCCTACTATTTAATAGTGATAAAAACAGATAAAAAATAACACTTTTTTTTATATTTTATGAACTAAAACTAAGATTTTTAGACTGCTTGTCTTGTCTTGAAGCTATCTCTATAAAAATAGTTTTAATTTTTCATCATGTAGAGTAAAATACACTATTCTGGCCCATTATAAAGATAAATATATATTAATAACAGCTGGCGCGGTCTCCTTTTACATTTCGTATAATGGATGCCTAAGTTTGGCCTTAGTTAACGTCAGCGTGGATAATAGTATGAAAAAATTATTATCTCACTTATATATATAATATATATATATATAATATTATAAACGTGAAAGTTTAGATGGATGGATGGATAGACAGATGGATGGATGTTTGTTCCTTTATCACGCCAGAACGGCTGAACGGATCTGAATGAAATTTGGCACAGAGATAGATTATAGTCTGGAATAGAACATAGACTACTTTTTATCCCGGAATTCCACGGGAACGGGAACTATACGGGTGAAACCGCGAGGCGCTGCTAGTATATTATATTTAAATGATTACCCATAGGTATTTTCAATAACTTACCCATGAACCCATTTGCCATCACAATTAAACATGTCGCAAAAGTAACAAGCAACATTTTAGATCCTAGCGAAATATCCAAGCTTAAATAATAATGCTCGCACTAAGCGAACTGTAATTATAATAATAATGAATTTATGATTAAGGTTAAAAAGTTTTATACGATTATGTTATCGAATATTTTATAAATACCCACAGAAGTTGCCAATTAAACCTTAATGAGGTACTTTGATGATAATTACTACTAATTTGATAATAAATTATTTACAGACATTAATAACAAAGGTTCGTAGTTAACCCGCTTACATCCGTAATGAATATTAATAACACCTCATTTGAAGATACAGCACCTCAACTTGGCGTTGGTGCTGGCTGGCGACAACAGAAAAAACAAAATATTAATTTCTTTAACTTTTAATTGACAAGAAACACAGCTTTAATTGTCTAGATGCAGTATGAACCTAATACTGTGAGGGAAATAAAAAAGTTTTCTTCCATAATTTTTGGTATTACGGATATACTAATATTACGGATTGATGTTGCGAGCAGCTGTCGAAGCGAATCTCAAATGCTGTTTCGTTACTTACGTTACAGCATTTGAGATTCCCGTGGTCAGCTGCTATGTTTCTTGTCAATTAAAATGTAAGATATTGTTGTTTATAGTACAAAACAAATCGGATGAAAACATATCATTTGCCACGTAAAAATATGCAAAATTCAATTTAAAATTAATCAACATTTCACTATAGGTGAGTATTATGAAAAAAAAACAATTAGGGACCTAGATTTGATAGATTACTATTTGATACATAAAAATTACATGGGTACAAATAAGTTCGAATTACAAATCCATTTGGTAGAACGTTTGTATGGGCAAATTACCATGCGCAGGTCCCTCAAGTAAAAGATATACCTGTTAGGGAATCTCGCTCTACCAAAACAAATAAAATATGAAAGTAGATTAAGTTACGTAATTTCGGTTTAATCATCATCATCAGTCTATATTAGTCCACAGCTGGACATAGGTCTCCCCTAATGAGCGCCATAGCGCTCTGTCTTCAGCTTGCCGCATCCAGCATCTGCAGTCTTTCGCAAATCGTCATCCCACCTGGTCGGAGGGCGCACTACACTACGTTTGCCGAGTCGCGGTCTCCACTCAAGAACACGTTCACCCCAGCGGTTGTCGGTTCTTCTTAGTTTTAATAGTATTATTTAAAAGTAAGTTATGAGTTTCGTTTAGATTTACAATAAAATTTAATGTGCACAAAAAATTTAGAGGGAATGAGTTCTTTCTAGAAACCAAACTGAAAGTATGCGCGTTGATATCTTTTATTTGCTACGCAAGTTTCGCGTAGCACCGTAGTTCCGTAGCACCCTCTACGAAGTTTACTCAAAACCCTTCTGCAGAAAAAGCCATCATATTATGAAAATTAAAATAACTGAATAAAAAAATTACAGCTAGCATTTATACATAAATCTATGACCTAAAAATCTATGCTGGCACCAGAAGGCAGAGCCCAGAATGCTGGCAGTATTGCCACGTTGAATGGCAATGTTATTTCGTTGACCGAAAAAGCCAGCATTCCTATCACCTGTGGACTCCATTAGGAGTTTTGTAAGAACTTTGTATATTACGTGTGCACCCGGACCCCAAGGACCTAGGGTTTCCTTCCACCCCAACGGCTCAAATAGGTAACCTCGGTCAAGATTAGCGTATTTTCGCCGTTTGAGGGACGCCGCTGATGTTACTGCGGAGCCGGCCCACTCTAGTCTGATTGGTTATAAGCTACATTTTGTAACTAAAACGAATCCTTTTAGTAATTTTGATGCTTCGGAATGATCTTAGTAAAGAGTGTCGGCCAACCTCATAGCAACACTCGGAAAACACAGACCACGACACGCAAGTAAGAGATATAAAATAATTATGAAGTCTTATAATTTTATACTAGGTATTTGACTACATTGAAAATAAGTTGCAAATTGTTTTCATCCTAATAGGTGACAACGTTACAAAGCGTAATCAGGTGATTTTTACTAAAAAATATGCCTATTTTAGGTACAAAACGGGATTAAAATATCATTTTTTTTATATTTACGTGACCGAAAACGCTCTGCACCGCTGGTGACGTCACACCAATCACAGATCACAGTGCGTGTTGCTGTTGTTGTTCTTGTTGTTAGGAGTGGTGTGACGTCAACGAGTCATGTCACCGGAGTCATAACAGAGATTATCGTTTTAGCACGCCATTATTTTATTTAAACTTTAAAAACCTAAAATTCTCTTTGTTGCCGCATCCTTTTATAAGCAATTTAAATAGCTTGTAGATAGAAGAGATCCTTCCTTCAAAAAAAATTGCTTACAATTACAACTCATATTCTACACCAAGCAAGTGATTTTTAGTTATTTGTGTCATGGTTTGCTTACAAACATTATAAAAGGAGTTTGGTTAAGGTAGGTATACGTATCTTCTATTTGTTTGATTGGTTGCTGTCATTGAAAATCACAGTAGTCTGGTAATTCGCGAGTTTTTACCACAGTTCTAATTATTCTAGTGAAGCCTGGGAGTGGGAACGGTCGGTGTTCTCGCATGCTCTTGATAATACCGGAATTATAAGCACGATAGTGTGTACCTACTACATACTCGTTATCTGTTTAACTAGCATGGTAATGCTACTTGAATAAATAAATAAATAATGCTGGACAATCCACACAGCATCATCTAGCCCCAAGCTAAGCAGAGCTTGTGTTATGGGTACTAGATAACTGATATACATACCTAATACAATACAAAATAAGTACCTAAACACTGAACAGAGGAAAATGAGATAATGCAATACATACGATAATCACAATAATTTTAATTAATCCACGATAGCTGCATATCGGGAATGAACTCTGATTACATTTGTAATCGGGAAATATAAAACAAAATGGTAAAATTTTGTCCAATTTCAATTTTCGGCCTTCATAGAGTACCTAACCTACTTATTAGATATGCCGACTCTTTGTCTGCGGTGATGAAATAATAAATAAATAAATAATGCTGGACAATTCACACAGCACTATCTAGCCCTAAGCTCAGCAGAGCTTGTGTTATGGGTGCTAGATAACTGATATACATAATATAATACAATACATAGATAGATATTTTTTATTATACATAGAAAAACGACCAGAACACCTTGAATAAATGTCTGCAGATCGTACACACATTTGTCTCGAGGCGGGTATCGAACCCGCAACCTCCTGCGTCGCAAGCGGACCTTCGCCCACCGCGCCACAGAGGTCGTCAAGATAGATATAGGGCTGGTGATGATGATGATGAAATAGTTACATGCAAACTTCTGCGTCTCAGGTGGACCTGTCGAATAACGAAAGTAACAGAATGCCTCATATTATCGAAAATATTTATTGATAAATCAAGGAAAGGAAACTTTAATAACAAAGAATCCATACTTATATTATAAAATCTAAATTACTCTATCTGTGTTACCTTTTCACGCCTAAACGGTTGAACGATCTTAATGAAATTAATTGAAATTATGATTGAAAAAAATATACTTTTACTTTTGACCCATTTAGTAAGCAAAGTTTGTAGTACAAGACGGCGCTCCCGGCTCGTGCGCAGCGAGCGATAGCGCGCAGTGCTCGGAGGGACGCGGAACGCGCGCGCCTAGAACCGCACTCACCCTAAAGAAGTCCCTCGTTAAGGCTGTGGTATGGGTCAAACTAGCGCCGCCACCTATTTTACCTTATCATTACGTTGAGCAAAGGAAATTCCAAAAATTCATCGTACAGTTTTTGATACCTATTATAAGCTAATTTTTAATGCCTGTAATAGTTTTACTCTATTTCGTTTAGCCAGAAAATCGAAATTAGATATTGGTGGCCACCAAGGGCAACATCGACATTCTGCCAAAACATAATAGAATAAAACTATTACAGAGGCATTAAAAAAAAGCTTATAATAGGTATCACAAACTGTACGATGGATTTTTGAAATTTTCTTTTTTCAACGTAATAATAAGATTAAATAGGTGGCGGCGCTAGTTTGCCCCATACCACAGCCTTAAGGGATGAAACGTTGGTGTTCTTCCAACACAAATTTTATTTGTTTGTTTTTACGTCTGCCTTTTGTTTTGACGAATCTCTGAAACTAACAAAATTTAATTGCTTATTGTATTATAGTATTAATCTCTGAGGCTAAGCAGGTAGCTAATATTAAAGCGGGTAACCCAAGTTGCTGTTAATTGTTATATCATATTTCAGAAATTGAGTTCTGCGCAAAAAAATAACACGAAAATATGAAAGTAAAGGCGAAGCGGTGGGCAGGTAGGGCTTTTAACTGACTTAGAAAAAGGTGGAGGTTTTATGTTTGGTAGGTATGTTCTTATTTATGTTCGTCGATGTTCGCCATTTATGTAGGTACCGATATAAAAAAAAACAATTTCGCTGTTGTATAGAGATTGACTCTGAAATGGTCCCATGATTCTCGATGGCTAGATGATGCTGTGTGAATAATAATTATTTATTTCATTTATTGGACAATTATTGTCCAACAATATTTGCTTATTTATTAGTATTTTCCGCAAAAGTAGATACAAAAAAATTTAAACATTTAAAAGAAAACCCAGAGTACATACATTTGGAATAACTGCAAGATATTAATTTGTATTATAAGAACACCTTTACTTTTCCAGAGATCAGAAGATGAGTCGTCCGTTATTTCAATCAACCTTACGTTACTTAATCGCAGTTGTTCAAACCGTACGTAGGTGAATTTTCCTTCCGGATATCGTTCATTAGCTTTAACGAAATTCTGTGAGACGATCTTTAGATATTTTAAACAGTAGGTCTTTTGACTGTAGTTATTTAAAAAATAGTTGGATTATGTTTGGTTGTAATTAGATGTAACCAAAATATAAGGATTCGAAGTAGTTTATATTTAAAGAGGTTCGTGTCGTCAGTTATGGACAATACGGTCTTGAGCGTCCGTTATGCAAGTTTCATGTTAATATTTGAGCAATGCAGTTAGCATTCGGGCCACGTTCGCTGGCTGCATTCAAATCTCAGCATTGCTGCAGCTACGTTCTGCAGCACAATGTTGCCAACAGAAGGAAGAGAAAGAGAACTGTATTTATAAAACGCAAACAAAAACCGAGAAAGCTAGGACATTTTAAATAACTAAAGGGCGATCCGCAGCAAACGCGGCAGTAACAATCTGTTTTGTACCACTCATCCCCGGAATTTTTCTTACTGGCTTAGACAGACATACCGACGGTGCATATACTTAGCAATAGCACAGAAGAAATAATGTTACTTCGTAAATAGGGTCAAGTTGACACTCGTAGAACACGGAACCCTTTAAATATGCATACAATTAATATGGACACACTGTTCAATAATAGGTAACTACGGCTCTTCTCTTTTCACTTGTTCCTAGTACTAGTGGACAAATTAAATGAAGGGAAAAGAAATTCAATTAATTTTTTTTATAAATATAAGTGCTATTAATTTATAGTTTAAAATTTGACTCGTCTATGAGCTTATATGTAATCCGAAATAATTATGATTTCTTCGATCTAAGATTATACCTACAAACATAAAAGCAGAAGGCTTAGAATGATAAAAGTCACAAACGAGGTGTAGCCGAAAAATTTGCGACAAATTTGTCTCAATTTCCTATTCGTATACTTACGCTTGTGTGCGTGAAAGCACTGAAGTTGTATGCTTGTCAACTCACACATAGATTCGTTTTTGGCTACGAAATCAAGAAAAAGTTAGATGATACTATCCCTCTGCTGTACAGCAGTGGGTTTTTCCTCTATGCCTACACAGTTGGACATGAAATATATTATAAATGCTATTCTAGTAGGTACTTACCCTATGGTCTACCTAGAGATTGTTAGTTGGTCAAACTATCCTACTCTCTGACTCCTAACGCAAACGTCCCTTCTACCTAAGTACATACTTTATTATCTAATTATCCTAACTAAACCTATATTTTGGTTAACTTTACGATCGAACAATAACAACCAAATTTAATTAGGCAGGAATTTGGTAGGAACTCACATTAGTGGAAACATAAACTAAACAATTGACTGTCTGTATTATCGTAAACGACATTCTATTTTTTAACCGACTTTAGGAGGAGGCTCTATGTTCATCTGTAAGATTTTTTTATGCATGTTCGTCAATTTCTCAATTATGGACCGATTGTTTCCCGAGGGATCTGTATTTATCTCCTCTTAAAAAACAAAAAAATACTTTTGAAAAATCATAGTTAGCTACAACAATTTTGGTGATATCTTCGCCAATTCATAATATTTTTTAATGATTCTTTTGTTAGCGTTTTGCTTTATAGTGCGTTACTCACACTGGGTAAATCTTCTACGAAAACATAAAAAAAAAATATTATTATTATTTTTTTCTTTTTAAAAAAATTTTTTAGGGTTAGTTAGTTAGAGTGCACCTGTACTGAAGGTGAGGCGCGGGTTCGAATCCTGCCGAAATCGAAATTTTTTGGGATATTATTAAAAAGTTTTCGTAGAAGATTCTTTTGTTGTTGTTGTAAAGGTCAATTTTGAAGTGGCACCATAAAAATTTTATTCTCGAGGAATTGATGTGTGCGCGTAAAACGTATCCAAAACACCATCACATGATAATTTTCATGAATCATCACATCGAACTAAATTAGACTCGAATTTTAACTACAGGTCTCCACTTGAAAAATGTGATCGCGCTATCGAAAATTTATTTTCAACCAATTTTCACTATTTAGGAACTTGAATTACGCTTTCAGTTTTTTAAAACACGCCAAATTATTATTTGGCATAGCTTTGGCTTATGGAGCAATTCAATTATTAATCAAAAGCCTTGAATACTCAATCGCAAGTCAGATTTAAGCACATAAACAAAGTATATTCTAAGGTTATTTTTGCGAGAACTCATAATAAAACACTGTTTTTACCGGATTGATCGCGTATATTTTATATTATGTTTATAACCTGACGTTTCGGAGGCTTTTCAGCTTCCATGTACATGAACAAAATCAAGTACCTAAACAAATTCACGTAAACAAAATCAAGTCGCGATCTGAGGCTGCGTTTGAGGATTCATGGGTTATTCTACAATTTAAGCTCAAATGTACCTGATATGCAGCTAAGACTCATGTCTTAGCTGCCAACTATTTTCAGCCTCACACTGGTTTAAATTCAAACTTAAAAGCCACTCCAAGTATGAAAATGCAGACAAGTCTATGCTCACTTATAGTACTACCCTAGGATCAACTGATTTGCTCTAATTAAAAAGTTGAGTTATTTATTCCGCTAAAAATATCGTAAATTTTAAATTGGCTCTCCGAATTGTATAAAAGCTGGACCGGGATGACCAATGTCGCATTATCGTAAGCAATCAAAAATGTGGCTGATTATATTTGCGACGGCGTTTTGCGTTTCACTTTCTGCTGGAAGGGGTGAGTTATGAACAAATTCTGAAATAACAAATTGGTTAGCTCGTCTGGGTGGGCTGTGCTACTTAGTTCGATGTATTTGTGAGTTTGGCAGTCATAGGTACTGTTTTTGAAGCTTGTTGGTTCATTTTCTTTTGGTTTTTAATCTAAATGGGAATAAGAGGGAAGGTAGGTAGGTAACGACAAAAACATCAGGGAGATTTATCAAGAGTGTACAGATAATGATGATGAACCATAGCACAGTGGAACCAGCGCCCTACAAGCGCGGTCATAAATACATAACTTTGTTATTTGGATTTTTTTTTTAGAAAAATTATAAAGAATACTTCTTAAGTGTACAATAATACTATAATTTACCAAATCTGATACATAATATAGTATAAACTGTACAATATGCACTTTTGTTATATAAATTTATTTGATCAATATTACGGATTTATTGTGCCACGTTCGGAAATGGCCCCTGAATATGATATCAACGCTTTTCATGAAGTGGTTATAAATCTATATACATATAAATGTGTATTCTTTTTATATTTTATACGTGTTAAATGTAATAAATAAAAAACAAGTCAATTTTAATTTATTTACAAACGTACCTAATCATAACCACAAGAAACTTAATACTACCACAACCAACATAATTAACATTTATATATTAATATTTATACAGGGTTATTGGTACATTAGTAACACTACGTGAACTGCAGGTCCTGCCCATCATCACAAATACGTTCGTAAAGACACCAGGTCTCAATTCTTATGAAAATTTATAAATCACCTCTGATGCTAAATAAAAACGTTTTTGTCTGGAACCCAGCGAGTTACTTAAGACCGATCTTCCACTCTCATACCTTCTGTTAATTCAGGGCAGAGCTGTTTTTAAATTGAGTTTCAAATAAAACCTCTCTAACGAACGATTATTGAATCGCGGGGAGTAGGTACCTATTACCAATACCAAGTTTAATAATTAAGACCTGGCGTCTTCATAAACGTGTTTGTGATGATGGGTAGAACCTGCAGTTCACGTAGAGTTACTAATTTACCAATAACTCTGTATATTAATATCTATATAATAATAATTTATATACTTAATATTTTTTTTTGTCGTTCGTCTTTTCTTGAATGCACTGCTCGCTCATTACTTATTGCTAATTCGACACATTAAATTTCTTTTAACCAATAACCAGAGTACTTGAGCAAAACGTAATGGCTTATTTCTATTAACAATTGTTAATAGAAATATCCAAAATCTATCAACACTTTTACATAAACTTAGTATTCTACTATCAAGTTCCTAATATCTAGATCCTCGACCTCACCCATAGAAGCTAGAATCGTTTGCAGTACGTGTTGATGTTTCTTAACAACACTTCCAGTTACGGCAGACCATATCTCATAAAAATGCATCCTTGAAAAAGTACATTTAATCAAAGTACCTGAAAAGAAAAAAGATAACTTATTTCTCGTAGACCGTGCTACGTCTTAGCCTACGCAGTCGTAGAGGCTGTATAGCAACTACATTAGCAGATATTAGCAAAAAAAAACTTTATATTCTCAAAATAGACAGTTTAATCTATAATTTACGGTAGGTGAGGATAGTTGATTATTGTAGAAAGTCCATTGAAAGTCCACGTAAAGTCAACAATTAAGGCAAATATTTGGTAGAAATCCTGTATGGCGTAGCACGTAAAAACTCAGCATAATAACGTCAAATAAAATTTTAAAATATAACTAGATAGTGAAAACATACCTTGATCTTGGAAATCCATGTCACAAACACACTCGAAAACAATGTCATTCCGAGAATTCATCGTCACAAAAATAATGTCTGTTAGCGAGCTTCTAATCAGGCGAGCGCAACGTAATTATGTGTTAACTTCGGAGGACAAAAATTACGTGATTCTTAGGTAAAATGGGCAGGATATTTATACTTTGAGGTTGCTTGTTTATCGGTTAATCGTTATAGGTAGATAAATTGAGGGTAGTTGTTCTTTTTTTTTTTTAATTATGACCTATGGGCGGTACCACTGTGCATAGGTACTTTTGAAGATAGGACGGGATTTAGCTTGTCAGACAGAAACAGGAAGGGTTAGGTTTCTTATGTCGACTAAGAGTCCTCCTAAGAGGCGACACCCATGAAATGAGTTGGAGAGGTGGATGTTTAACCGCGACTGACACGGTGCGAGTTGGTCGGAAATCTACTTGAACCACCTACTCTAAAAATTATTACGTTTAGTCTTGCAATACTTGATCGAGCTAACTTTATTCATCGACCTTTGTTTGACCACAATCTCATGCCGGGTACAGACCAAGCGTGCGAGAGCGAGCAAAGGCTAACGAACGAACGCAAAAGTACCAATATGGACGTAATTGCGAAAGCAAGCGAGTCCAAACAAGGGCCTTCGTTCGTCTTCGGCCGTGTTCCGGCGGTTGTCGCTACATCATAGCAATATGGAACGAACGTAGGTAACGATTGTCAAATCCCAATCGTTTGCATTTGCTCGCTCTGGCTCGCTTGGTCTGTACCCCGCATCACATGATGGTAAGTGACGATGTGGTCGACGATGTATCACGAAGGTCTAGAAGTCTTCACTCTTTCTTGAAAAAACCCAGGTAGTAATTGGCCAGAAAAACAAGTCATTCACGTCTTAGATTAATGTTTATCGTTTTTCAGTGGTCGATGGTGAATACACCTTGGTTGGCGATGATGAGAGTCCGCTGTTGCCCGATAAGTACACAGTGAAGGCAACTAAAACATCTCTCACTAGCAACTTAGTTGAAGATTTCGTCTACTGGTTAGTGTTTTTTTTAACACCTTAGTTGTTTTGCCTTTTATAGTTTAAAATACAGGGTGTTACAGAAAGTAATGACCCATGGGCTGGTTCATACTCGGTTATAATTATTATTAACTCATTTTAGATCACAATCCATATCACATGTAAATACAAATTTATTAAATTTCACATAAAATTACAAAATAAAACCAAAAATAATTGAATTTAACTTGATTATTACAATAATTGAATACCTACTAAATACTAACCTAATGATCATTTAAATTAGAGGTTATTACAACCAAGGTAAAATATATTTAACGGAGTAGGTTCATTTTTTGTTAACTGAATGAATTTGTAAACTGATAAAATAAGGATTTAACTCCGACATATTAATCAAGAAATCTAATTTTTTTGAATAGTACGAGAAAATCATTAAGTAAAAGTGAGCACGAGAAAAACAAGGACTGACGCATATAAAAAAAATTGTTTCCATTTATTTTTCGTGTGAATTATGAAAATTATAACTCAGGGTTTTTATAATTCCCGTGCTTTGTTAGGAGTAATCCAAAACCTTAGATTCGTCCTATGTATAAAGAGTTAGAATGACAGATACGCCAGCATTCTTATTTTATAAGAAATTCCAAAACGTTATTCTTCATGTGTTATGATTGTAGAAGGATGTATATATTGCGCATTTATATTTTTATGTTAATTTACACAAAAAAACGATTTTTTTTTAATATAGCCTAGAATCATTCAATTAAATCGAAAAAAGATATATTTTCGATAATAAAACACTGTTTTAACCGGATTGATCTCGTATATTTTATATTTTGTTTATAACCTGACGTTTCGGAGGCTTTTCAGCTTCCATGGTCACAGGCAGACTTGGCAATGGAAGCTGAAAAGCCTCCGAAACGTCAGGTTATAAACAAAATATAAAATATACGAGATCAATCCGGTTAAAACAGTGTTTTATTATGAGTTCTCGCGAAAATAACCTTAGAATATACTATATTTTCGAACTAAATAAATCCAACGACAATGGTCGACCGCTTCGGTGCCATAAATATAAATGGTTAGGCGGACATCTCACAGAATATAGTATTTTTTTATATTGCCGGCAGTTTCTGTTTAGGAGCAAAATGGAAACTGTAGGTTCATAAAATTTTCGTCACAAGCGAATAAAATAATATCAACTGCTTACAATATTCATATAGGCTATATTGTGTTGGCGGGTTCGGTATGTCACTATCATGAAAGACTTGTCCCGCATCGGCCCAACTATTAGCAGTCGTATTATAAGATATAATTAATAACGATGGAAGCAACAAATTAAAGCTATTTTTTATTTTATAGGAAGTCAAACGATTCTGGAAGAGTCGATAGTAACCACGGTTACGTGAAAAATGTATACATAGAAAATCCTGAGAGGGATGAAATAACAGCATATCAAGTAAGTACCTACTTACACTAGCGGTGTACGGGGGGGGGTCCGTGCTGGGTACAAGCTCCGAGGGGTGACAACGACAACTCACACACACAGCCAGATCATGCAGTGCAAAAAACAAAAAAATTGACATGACTTTAATTAGGCTATTCAAATGATCTAGCTTTTAATCGAAGTTTTTTTATAGTTAGTGTATGTATGAAATGACAAACTGTTGCGACCACGTCTATAATTGAATTTTTTACCCTTATCTTACCTATTTTTATCGACATAATTTGCGCAGGTTAATCTGTGTATTGGGAGGAAGAGGTCATAGACTCTTTCTGTGGCTTTTACTATAATTACTCTATGGAAGACGAGGGCAATGTTTTTATAAGCTGATGATATCAGAAAAAACACTGTTTGGCTCTAGGACGTAAATTGGCATTTTGGGACCATTTCAGATTTATCCGAAAACAGACAAAGATGAAAACGTCGAAGAAATCTGCACTGAGATGGAAGGAAGTATCACACTTGGCGTGCCCGACATTGAAGACAAGGAATATGAATTGATAGGTTAGTTGGAAAACTAGTAGTCTCATAGCCTTATAAACTCTACTAACTCCATTAAAAACTCTCCTGCATTAAAAAATATTCTCAATAAAAACTTGAACATTTTTTGAACATATTCGGCGGGTGATTCCGGACTCGATCAATTTGACGGAACCTTGTCAAAGTGAATATTTGATGTATAATTTTTCACATAATTCCTATATTGTTAAAATGGAACCTTGTTAAGTCCAATATACGATCGCTTTTCCTTCCCGCTTTGATCGCGCGTTGACTATGCTAAAATGTACCTAAATATATTTCATGACTAAGGGTCAGCTTACACCGAGACGCTACGCGATGCGACTGACGATGCTGGACCAGTGGTTTTGCGTTGCGTAGCGCGGCACAGTGCGCCTCGCGTTGTTGCACTACTTCACGCGGCGTTTCGTTGCGCATACATGTGTCGCACGGCATTTTATTATTAACTCAACAAAATATGTATCTTTTTGCGAAGTAAAATTGTATTTTAAATCACTATCTTAAGACAAAGTGGGCTACTTCACCCTGGACAATAAATGAAATCAAATTAAAACTTGTATTTATGATTGAAGCAATTGAGCTAACTGCAGACTAACCGCTAGACATATTTCAGGTAATGAAACTGTTCTTGGACACGAAGCAACAAAATTTGCATGTGAATACGAATCGGAAGATGCAGATTCGTACTACACTCTGTGGGCCGCTGAAACCTCGACTGGAGATGACAGTGTATGGGTTCCACTTCGGTAAATATTAACGTTACTAAAACCATGCTGACTAAAAAGTATATCAATTAGGTTCTATAGTGATAATGAACCAATTGAATAAAAAAAAATAAAAATCGAGTGATTAGTGCCCTCAAAATGCATTTAAAATTTGTTTTGTGCGTAACTTGACGATAACGCTGGACGCCTCAGCAGTCTGCAGTTAGTTCACTGTTACAATTGTAAATAAATAGTTCTATTTTGTTTCGTAATATAGTATGATAGAAATTTTCTTTTTTAAAAGTAAAAAAATATATAAAAAAAAATTGTGTTCCTTTAAAAAATTGTGTTTTTTAGAGTTAATATGACTATCTTAACTCTATGGTTGGATGTTTTGTGTAGCTCCATGGTAGAATGCGTAGGTAGGTAGTAACATTGCGTTGCGCGTAACGAAGACACAAAAAAGTTGGTATCAATCAGCGCAAAATCTGTGGAATATTTGTTTACTACAAATTTAACTGAAGATAAACTTGCGCGAAAATGTATTTATTAATATGCAAATGGGACAGAATGGCAATGAAATAATCAATATAATTCTAACTGTTGCGGTCGAAATCACGTGAAATATTGTATTTTAAGACTAACGACAAACTCGTAAAGTAGAGAAATGAAATCAGCGTAGAATATTTAGTGACGGTAAAATTTTATTGTTCTTTAATCTCGCACTCGAAGTGAAAAGTATAGTTTTTCACGACGGACAAAACCACCCATTATAACTCGGTCTTAATTGTCATCTTCCTATCTTTTCTATCAGTATAAACAACCTCATCTTTATTAGACGGTTTGGTCCCTTGTGTAAAAATATATTGTTAAATAATTCATATCGTACATATTAAAGGTAAAAGGTAAATGAACATTAGGTACTTTACAGTAGTCTACATTAGTCGCCTGAATGAGATCACTCTTAGCGACAAGACCTCCCATTGTACGTCATTATCTTGGTGTACAATGTATAATTAACATATTTAAATTTGTATTGTACAAAATCAATGAAACTGAATTATAAACAAACTTGGTGGTATGTAAGAAATATAAAATAAAATTTGAATAACATGATAAAACACAACACAATTAAATCAAAACAAAATCAGAAAAATTAACATAAGTCAAAAACATAACAGTCTTAATGACCGTTTTTTTTTCAGATACGAAGTAAAGGAGTATAACAATAAATTGGGAGCACTTACTAAACACGAGATCTGGGACTTCTATGAATTTGATGTTGATTTCGATGAAGAAACAGTTTACGATGTTTCGGAACGTGAGTTTAGTACCAAGCTATGTCGCCATTTGTGGAAAATCTTACCCACAAACTGAAAATACCTAAAATCATAGATTATATTTTTTGTTATAGTTTTTTGTTATAGTGCTAACCCGCACTCTGGGTATCTCTAAGAAATGAAATAAGTTCCCAAAAATTATCGGTTTCGGCGGGATTCACCGGCCACCGGCGCTATAGTCCGTAAGAGGTCCCAAAGATTTTCACCCGTACTGAGGGTGGGGCGCGGGTTCGAATCCCGCCGAAACCGATAATTTTTGGGAACTTATTTCATTTCTTAGATTATACTTAGATGAAAATTACTGTGCGATGTCGAGCTTACCAATCAACTTCTCATGAGCTTGTGATGATGGTATACTATTTAAGGTTACATTACATTTTTATGATATTTTAGTTGGTTGCGATGATTCCAAAACAGTCAAAGTTACCAAAGACAGTGATGCTGTTGTTAAGGATCTGATGTTTATGAATCCTGAAAACAAAGAACATGTAGATCATGTTTTCAACAGGTTAGTAAAATTTATCAATATTATTTTAATTTTGAAATCAAAGAACATCATCAACTCCATTAAGACCGTACCTAACTATTAAAATAGTACTATTTAAATAAGCATAAAAACCTTTTCCAGTTTCAAATCCAAATTCAATCCCAAATATGCTCACGAAGAGGAACATAACCTGAGGAAGAGCATATTCAAACAAAATATGAGGTAAGCAGCAGCAAAACATGTCTATTTACAATTATTAAAATATCAAATCACAATTCGCGCTGTCACACTATTAAATATACTCGTATAATTTAGAAAATAACATGCGGTGCTTGCTAAGGATTTGCACCAAGCCAACTCTTCCCTAGGTTATCTATACATAGAGGCAACTAAAGGACCTCCAAACTCCCACAAATGAGAGTGCAGCAGCATCTCCCGGAGAACAATTCTGCCATCGAACTGCGATTCCCAACCCACCTCCCTAGCGTGGGGATTATGTGAATATACTCCCATAGTATGATAAAAGCCAATGACCGCTTATCAGGGGAGACCTCCGTTTAGCAGTGGACCAAAATAGGCTGTAAATATAAAGACATCGGAACATAACATTGTGTCTATTTACTTAAAATAACAAGAAAGGCATTCATTCATTTAGGTTTTTTTCGTAGAAGATTTACCCAGTGCGAGTAACGCACTATAAAGCAAAACGCTAATAAAGGCATTGCTAAAAATATTTTCTGTGTTGCCACGTTGAATAGTATTGCTATTTTGTTGACCAAACTATCATCTAGTATATTTGAGTAAACATTATTTTAACTTATCTTTATTATGTTGCAGACTGATATCCTCGACGAACCGCCAAAACCTTGGTTACAAGCTTGGCGTGAACAAGTTCGCAGACCGTACCCCCGAAGAGATGAAGAAGACAGGCTACCGCAGACGCAACGAAGGAGTTATCGGCAATATGCCATTCCCTTACACTCAAAAAACTTTGGACGCTCTTGCTGATACGTTGCCAGAGGAGGTTGACCTTAGGGTAGAAGGACTCGTAACACCAGTAAAAAGTAATTGTGTTCTTCCTGATTGTAATCTATATTATACGGGGTTATTGTTAATTCACTGACACTACGTGAACTGCAGTTTCTGCCCATCATCACGAACACGTTTGTGAAGACGGCAGGTCCTAATCCTTAAATATGGTCTTGGTAGTAGGAACCACACTTCATTCAATAATCGCTCTTTAAAGAAATTTTATTTAAAACTTAACTTGAAAACGGCTCTGTCCGGAATTAACACTTGCTATGGGAGTGGGAGATGGGTCTTAAGTCATTGGGTGTCTGAAAAAAATGTATTTTTTATTATTTCTCAGGTGATTCACAAAAAAAAGATTTTTTTTAATGTTTTCTCATATTTCGAAGTAGGTTCTTTCATTAAAAAACATTAAGTAGCCTATCTGGCTATAGCCGCAATATTCAATCCAGTTCAGGTTTTGCTTCAGCGGTTAAATTTTGTCTATAACATCACCCATGACTTTTCCTCGAAGACAACGCGTGCGACGTCGTGGACTGAAACTCAATAATTTATTTGATATTGCAGATCAAGAAGACTGTGGTTCTTGCTGGACGTTTGGTACCACTTCAGCCGTTGAAGGAGCTCTGGCCAGGGTCAATGGAGGAAGGCTCATGGCTCTCAGCAACCAGGCTCTTATCGACTGTGCTTGGGCGTAAGTTCCGTTTCGCCTATATTTTACCAATATGTATACAATAAATGTATCCAATGTAAACTTAGCAGGGGTCTTCGACGAATTATACAGGTTGGTTTTTTTGATAAGGGCGGTGATGGCCAAGTTTGGTACCACGTGAGTTAGAGAAATATGTAGATGATTTACCTAGGATATAATATAGGTTAAGTAACCATTAGTGACTAGCACACCAGTTGTTCGAAAATATTATTCAAAATTTTGCATAGAATGTTGGAAATGGCTCGCGCCTTTTCGAATAAGCTGGAAAAGTCGACTTTTTTATTAGAAGGTTGCAAATAATGATAACCAGTTTACGAGCGATTTTGAGTAAATACTTGTATTGGTCTTGTGTACGTGTTGAAAATTATTTTAGCAACACAGTTGTTAGGACTTCATTTTAAATTATGTAAATATATTTGTGCCAGGAAGGCTCCTCCATACCAATATATTGATTTCACAAATAAACTATATTAATGATTAATTGTATCTATCTATATTAGAATTTTGTTAAGATTGTGTTTAGTGTTTTATCCTGAACATGAAAAACACGCAGATACTTTTTTAATTCGTAGAATGGGTAGATATTATTATCAAGTAATGTTTTACAGATATGGAGCTGATGGCTGCGAGGGTGGGACTGACGATGCAGCATACAAGTGGATGATGGATTACGGACTACCAACTGAAGAAGCATACGGATCCTACGAGAATAAGGTGATGTTTTAATATCTAGAAATGTCGCCAAAACACATTTTTTTACTGAACTTTACCTAACTATGTGAAAGAATGTGAGAATATGAGAAAAGTTAAAAATAGCTTACTGAATATGTTACAGATTTATCGTATTATTATTTTATTTTTTTCATCGATAATTAATTCCAACCATATCGCAGTGGGTACACGGGTAAACAGGAATTACCCCTACACCCACCGGTGGGTGAAGCCAGTGGGTGCACGGGTCGCGGGTCGATAAAAAGCGAACTGTTTTTAATTAATTATTTTCCTTTCCTCTGATCACTTGTACCATAATAATAGTTCGTCGGAGTCATACTGTTAATAGTTTTGCAATCTACCTTATTTATTTTTGTTTTTTGTTGGCTTGTTGTTACATTTGTACCTATCTATCCTAAATTATGTTAAATTGCACTATCATATATAAGAACTTAGACAATACCTATACCTACATATAAGTAAATCCTGGAAGTAATACGTAATTTAAACATTATTTACGAATTACTTACTCTCATTTTAAATTAACTTTGATAGTTTTTATGAGAAATAAAGCTTCGTTAACCTCAACATGGAGCATGAAGGGCAAAATGTCCACTGCGATGTAGTCGGACCTATAAGAGAGCTAGAGCTATTACGCTAGTTAATGGATGGGTAATATTTAAACCATCAAATTGCAATAAATTAGATACACAATGGATAATTGCCAGTCCCAGTCAAATCTGAAGCCCATAATTTAATGAGATTAGAAATTTTTGGTGGGATGACGATTTGCGAAAGACTGCTGGCAGATGCTGGATGCGGCAAGCTGAAGACAGGGCGCTATGGCGCTCATTAGGGGAGGCCTATGTCCAGCAGAGAACTGAATAGGCTGATGATGATGATGATGATGAGAGATTTTTGACTGGTAAAAGAAATGATACTTGTCGTCGGCTAAGGCTTCCTAGTCCTAATATTCATATGAAAGAGGCTAGTTTTACAATTGTTTTACAGTCAAACTCAAAAGATTCACATACAAATTATGTCTTGCATGAAATGGTTTCAGTCTAGCCTGTTTTGGTGCCGCGCACGGCTCAAAATTTTGAGTTCGATATATTATTTTTGTGCGCGTGGAATTTATTTTGTTACAGTATGTACATACTCACTAATTTATTTTGTTTTCGTAGAATGGCTACTGCCACATAAATAACATGACGACTTTATACCCAATCAAAGGATACACTGACGTCACTCCGTCCAACAAGGAAGCATTGAAGGTAATTTTTCTACGAATAATTACAAACTATGATATTGGCAAAAGTAACTTCTCTTCTACACTTAAGTACAAGGCAAGTGTCCTCTTCACATTCATGTAGTTCATGTATATATAAAGTAATATAAACATGAACAGTATTATTTATTTTTATTACCTACATATCTAGTACCCATTACTAAGACTCTGGGTCCGAAAATCACTTTATTAATCGCTTCCACATAACATTAGTATCGTTTAAGGTTATTACATTTTCATATCCTACCTTTGATGAAAGAAACTACAGATGGAGGGACGCGTGTCAAAAAAAACATTGTATCAATCTCTCCGTGCTAATAGCACCGCCGCCGCACACACTATCTTCTAGCTAGAGCACAGATTAAATAACGTTACTAGAGTTTCTTACATCTACGGACGTTTCTTCTTTGTGCATTAAAATAGCCTATAAGTACCGACTTTGTAAACCTACCTTTTGTGAATAAACATTGATTATTATCATTATGTGACGATACCATTGTCATAGAAAAGCGATTGGTTAGCAGAATTCGGCCCCTGCTTATTAAGAGGCACGATGACGCTATTGTGTAAAATAAAAAATTTCAATATCATTTTGATTATGGTCAGGACGTATGATTACCGGCAAATAAAATAATTAAATAATGCAATTTTTTTTTGGCAGTTAAAACTTATTTCGCGTATTAGGCCAGTCCTTTTTACAATAGGTATCTAAGCATAATCGTATTGATTTTCAATTATAATGCTTTTAAGTAAAATAATAAATATCTCTATTTAAATATTGTATTAAGTTTATCAAATCAATTGCACCTACCTACCTAAATTTTATTTAATTTTTCTTGCTGTGTGAATTGTCCAGCATTATTATTTTATTGAATAAAATGTTTTCAGGTGGCGGTTAAGAACCATGGACCCCTTTCGGTTTCTGTTGATGTGACTGACAAATTCTACTTATATGCAAGCGGAGTCTATTATGATGCATCATGGTAAGTGAGAGAAACTGGCGAAGTCACTATACATAATCTGTGCTGAAAAGTCCATAAACTTGATAAACATTCTAAGGCTTTCATTGACCGCCTCTGTGGCGCAAGGGGCGAAGCAGGAGCAGGAGGTTGCGGGTTTGACTCTCGCTTCGGGAAGAATGTTTAAGATTAAAATTTGTACGACAAGATAGATAGATAGATAGATAGATAGATTGTTCTGGGTGTTTTCTATGCTCTCGCTGTAATGTAGGTATCATCATCATCATATCAGGCCACACACGTCCATGTTGGACATAGGCTTCGTTTCGCCCATACGTCGCCACAAAGGACGGTCTTAAGCCGCCTCCATCCATCGACTCCCTGCGACCGCTACGATGTGGTCGGTCCATCGAGTGGATGGTCTCCACTACTCTCTTCTACAATGTTTTTACAAAATAATAAATAGACTATCGTTTGACCCATAGTTTGACCACGATCTCACCTGATATCAAACAAGAGAACGTCGTCCTGTTAATAAGTACAAGCTGAACACCTTTGACATAGGTGGAACCAGGTAACTCAGGATCCTGGTCCTTTGCCTAACAGTGGGATACTTATGACTCATAGTTGTAATTGTCAACTCAAAATGAAAATGAACTTTGTTTATTTTATTTCGCAGCAATCCTAACACTCTGAACCACGAAGTGACTCTTGTCGGCTACGGCGTTGAATACGGAGAACTGTTCTGGGTGCTGAAGAACTCCTGGGGTCCAGACTGGGGTGTCGAAGGATACATGCTGATCTCTGCCAAGCGAGACTGTGGTATTACTACTGAGCCTACGTATGTTGTTTTCTAATAACCATTTTAAGACCAATTTAGCAGTTTATCTTAGTTTGGTGTCAACCTTTCATTTTTCTACTCACTTTGATGTCACCTGCTTTGAACAACTTTTTTCAAACCCTACCTAATGTAGCCATTATCACGCTATGTTTAGACTTACAGAGCTAGGTTCGGCTTCGTTGGTTACGAAAATTTTACATTGTTTAAAAAAGAAATATGAATACTTTCAGAAAAAAAAAATGTTTTCTTCTGTTGATATGGCTGTCTCCATTCTTTGTGTTTTTTTCTTTGTTGGAATATCAATCAGTCAGTAGGTAACAAACAACCCGGCATTCTAAAGGACGATTGAATTATTAGAAAACAATTAAGCAAAGTAATATAAGTAAAATATTGCAATTACATTTAATTTTGTTTTATTTTAACCATAAATTCTCTAAATTAATTAATCGGAGTGAGCATCTCGGTGACAGCTTGGGTGATTTGGATGTATAATCACTTAACTGTCCAACCGTTGATCAGATTTGTGTGAAAGTTGATAGCAGCATGTGAAATAAGCTTACCTTTTCTTAAGAAGATAGAACGGTTTTAGAAACTTAGTCTTATTTTGATGAAAAAACAACTGCATTTTCTGATTTTGGAAAAAAATACAGTCTGTCTAAAAATACATCTTTCTAAAAAAAACAGAATTGATTTCAATCTACTCTTTTTTTCATTAAAGACACTTTTTCCAAAGTAGGTAATAATGTGTTATAACATAAGGCTGAGCGCAGACTTGAGTCGCGATAGTTTTAAGACGGACTTGCCTCACTTGAAGTTTGCGCGTCTTCATAATTTTTGTATAGCAGTAGTCTGTCTTAAGACTATCGTGACTCAAGTCTGCGCTCAGCCTAACAGCACATTTTACAGTCACAAAATAGACCTACCTACCAATATTATTTCTAAGCTCAATTAAGTCTTACATCCTATTATTAAAATAATCGTTTAATTTATCACGCACACCGAGTGTCATAGATTTGGAGCTTAATGCCGTAGGGATTAATTAAAATTTAAAGCTCAGACATGTCTAAGAGTAGCTCGAGGCGCCTTCAACGATTGCCCGAAAAAGATACGTAAAAAATACATAATAGTTATTTTAATAAATGGGTTTAGTTAGTGTAGAAACTACACTCATGGAATTATTTAGAGGAACGGTTCATCAATCGAAAAAAAGACTGAAATATGTACATAAAGTTTTTAGTAGGTACACACTGGCCACATATACCAAAACATTTAATTGAAAACAAGAATTACTTCAATAGTCTTTTGTTTCAGGTTTTCGTTTGTTTTTTTCGTTTATTTGCTATTTTCACTATTGGAATAATTTTGCTGACGTGTGCGTATTCATTTCATAAAATTTCGTCTTTTTTTTTCTTCACAAAAACGTATCGCTATATTGGTGCTCCTACGTCAACAAATACCTAAAGGGGAAATATTTGCTCTACTTTGGTCGAGGGTGTATCTCTTGAAGCGTAATAGGTAGATAGTGAAAATTTTGAAACGGTGTGCTGTTGTTGCTATAACAAAACGAAAAAATTAAAATTAATTTAATAAATCAGTCCAATGTCCATCCATACCACATTGAGTACCGTCCGATAACTGTAGAGTACTCATCATTTGAACCGAGTTATTCGGCTGAGTACGAGCAATAAGAAACCCGCCGAGCACGCCGAGTACCGAATATTAACCGAGTACTCGGCCCATCTCTAATTATAATATTGATTCGTTCTATGACTCGTAATATTTTAACATCGATCAAAGAATAAGTTTTGCCTTGGGGGCCGGCGAATACCTTGATCGATGTATTTTAATAAATATATTGATTATTATTATTATATCACAATAAAAAAATAGACACAAATAAGAGCTATTGAAAAAGTAAGCTAAATGCAGACTGTTGCAAAAAAATTACAGGTACTAAATTGTTAATTATTCGATTTTCTATGTATACTAATCCAAAACTTACCGAGACAAAACAAGTTCATAGCGGGCGCTTTCTATCGTAAACCCATCCATTTGCCGAGCACTTAGATCTGCAGGCGGTCAGCCTCGATTACACCTTGATTTATCTTAACGGCTCCGACTAATTAAACTGCGGGTCTGAATTATACCGGCACACGACTATGAGAATATGACCAGCAAAATAGTACTCTACGAAGAGCCTATTTAAAATAAAAATTAATAAAAGATATATATATATATATCCCTATTGCCCTAATCACACTTACATTTGTAATGCGAAAATTTAGATTCGATATTTGTTACCTCTTCATAGCAAAAGTTTTTGAACGTATCGAGCAGAATTTTTTCATATATGTATATCTGGATTAACATTATAGAATGTTTATCCCAAATTCAATATCCGAAATAGTGAATTATCAGCAGTTTTTAGGGTTCCGTACCTCAAAAAGGAAAAAAGGAACCATTATAGGTTCACTCTGTTGTCCGTCTGTCCGTCTGTCAACCCTCTTTTCTCAGAGACGCGTGAAGGTTTCTAGTTGAAATTCACATCATATACTCAAGTTTGTATTCTCATGGAGCCGCAATATAAATCAAACTTCTAAATCATTGCAATGAAACATTACAGACGATCATGCTCAATTTTTTGTAATTTTCATGCACACAAAACCTATGGAGTACTTCCCGTTGACCTAGAATCATGAAATTTGGTAAGAAACAAGGTCTTGTAGCACAAGTAAAGAAAAAAATCCAAACACCGTAGTATATTTGTAGTTTATTTATAGAACAAATATTTTTTTCATCTCGCCATGGACCAGAAACCTATAGGGTACTTTCCGTTGACCTAGAACCATGAAATTTGGCAAGAAGCAAGGTCCTATAGAACAAATAAATGGGACAATCCGAATACCGTAAATTTGAAGTTTGATAATAAAACACTGTTTCCATGGTCACAGGCATGGAAGCTGAAAAGCCTCCGAAACGTCAGGTTATAAACAAAATATAAAATATACGCGATCAATCCGGTAAAAACAGTGTTTTATTATGAGTTCTCGCGAAAATAACCTTTGAAGTTTGATATCAGAAAAAACTATTTTTTAATATCGCCATGGACCAAAAACCTTTAGGGTACTTTTCGTTGACCTAGAATCATGAACATTAGCAAGAAACAAGGTCTTACAGCACAAGTAAATGAAAAAATCTAAAAACTTGTACTCGTAAGTAAAAAAAAAATTATTACTTACGAGTACAAGTTTGTACGGAACCCTTGCAGCGCGAGTCCAACTCGCACTTGACGTTTTATTCCCGCTAACTTACTTATCGTCCAAGTCAGTATCAATTCAAAATATCTAGAGTGGAAATATCAATTTTTCAGAATCTCTTACGTTGTAACAAAAATCCACTGAATTTTATTCCAGTTGTATCTAAATTGAAAAGAAAAGGGAGTAATTGAGGTGGCAATAATAAAACATGATCGGAACGTCTGAAGCAGGGTCATATTCAGGATTATTAGACGGTAGGGCTGGGTATGTTGGATTATTTTCAAAACCACTTTTAAAGAAAACGTGCTCTACAACTTATTTGGATTGGAATCATAGTTTGACAATAGAAACTTAGTACAAAGTACAACAACATAAGATAATAAAACAATACAATACTACAATCATAATTTTAATATTTATTAATAATTATTTTTATGATTTTTAACTTTTATGTTTATAATTTCTTTAACTAGTTAAGAAGAACTAAATAATCCTAAAATATTCACGTACCTGTCTCTCTCGGACTCGGGTGAGATCTACTGTCTTGTTCCACCTATGTATTATGTACCATTTTTGTGTGAATAAATATTACCGAAAGACTGCAGACTGAGTTACAAGCGCATTTGATGCTACAAATGCGCTTGTAACTTAGTCATTCATTAGTCATGCGTGACCATTATCGAAGTGAGCCACCAATCGGTGGTGATGGGTGCGGTTCTAACAAAGATAAAATGCTATATTGCTGAAGGGCTGAATGTGTCTACAAAATAAATAAATCGAAAGCCTATAATAATTTATACAAAGAGCATACTCACTGGTGGAACGGCAAAGCAAACCTACCACCATAGCTGAGTAGTTAAGAGGTGAAGTATCAAACACAGTCATTCCCTTATGACTAGATATCTTGGCAGCCAATTTGTGAAAGTAATTTTCTGGAAAAACACTTTCTATGTACCTATCTATACTATCTAAAGTGAAATAGAGTCTAGATAATTATAATTAGGGAATTGTGTTAACTTTTGTGATTCTTAGTGACTCGTGCAAATTATAATGTACCTAGGTATCTATGGGATTATTCCCACTGTCCACCACCTAGATATCACCACTGGGAGAAACAGGGACATTGCAAATAACTCATGTTAGTAACCAATGTCATTAATAAAAAATGTCGAGTGTCTTCCAGTAAGGGACATCTAGGTGGGCAACGGAAATAATCCTTACGTATGTGCATTTTACTTATGCATTTTGCACGATTCTTCTACATAGTTAAACTTTTGAAACCGTCATGATTATTAACATAAAAGTCATTTACAACGGGATATTTACCAGGCCGCTATGGCACTCATTAGGGGAGGCCTATGTCCAGCAGTGGACTAACATAAGCTGATGATGATGATGATTTACCATTAGAATTAGATTTTTTTGATTTCCAGTATTTTGGCTCAGTTTCATGCGCCATGATCAAGGGATAAATTAGAAAAAATTGAAAACTCAAATATAAAAGAAAATATCCCGTTATAACGACTTCCACCTATAATGCCCAAGCCCCTAATACGTCCCTGGCAAAACGTTTTCCGACATCTTCGACTAGCAAATTTGAAAACGGTGAATGTCTTCATTTTGAACGAGAGCTTTTCGTTCCGGTTCTGATAAAAAGGAATATGTAAGTTGTTCACTCGCACGAGAGCTAGTCACCTCCCATGCGTGTATGCGGTGAGTCATCCAGAAGGAAGACTGAAGAAAGCCTGGCGAGAGATTAATACCATAAGATTTTTTTATGTAAAAAAATCTTATGGTATTAATTATATTATGGAAGTGCACAAAATCGTAAGTATCTCGTATCTCGAAGTTAACTTCGAGATTTTTTTACTCTTCCATAGTCTGATGACTGTTTTATACGAAAAACATCGCCCTTTAAGTGATCCTATCCTTTCAGACTAATTTATACAAGTGTTGACTAGCACTAAGGGCTTTAGTCGAGGCTAGAGTGATGTTTAATAACTTGTCAATAACTAGACAGTATTTGCCAATAGTTTTTAATTCATAAGTGTTTATACCGAAACTACTTTGTGCTGCTTGCGGTTTAGCACGCGTTTTTCCACGGGAAAAAGTACGGTATTATTATTTTCCCGGGGAAACCATCTTATCAAATTTTAATTCATATTACTTTTGGAACTATGATTATATCTGTGATATTACCCTCGCATTTATATTTCAAATATTAATTTGGATTCTATTCGAAATTCTGCATTCAATGCCTGGATTTTGCATTTTTAATATGAATCACTTATCTTTTTCTAAATTTTTCATAGAGTCGCGATATTAAAATTTTCCACAAAACCGACGACGCCATCCAATTCTCATCTAATTTAATATACACTTGAGTAGCTTTACCAATAAAAAAGTTTTTTATATAAAATATCCTTGTACAAAGCTCTACCCATGCGTAATTGATGTTAGTGGATTAAACTTATGGTAGTCGTACCGTATCCATGAAGTCAGAATCTATGTATACAGATGGCTCCAAAACCAATTTAGGCATGGTTACTTTTAGTTCGTTTGACGAGAGGTGTTGCCGTTGCTCAATTCTAAGGTTTTTGTTATTTATTATAGTGCTTAAGCCCTCGCATTCGGGGTAAAGTTTCTAACTGTGACCTATGTATAGTACATATTACTTGTATAATTGATAATCGATTGATACCCTCGGTGCGCGAGGCGCACTCGCACTTTGCGGATCTTGTTTTATTAAGGAGTCAAAGCAGAGCACAAAAAGGTTAAACCTAAACAACAAAGAGCTGCAATGTGATGTGCTGTGCACCAAGTCACGTGCGAGTACAAAAAACTATGGAAAAAGGAATCTTCACTGGGGCGCTACAAAGTCATGGCACGGAATGGGCACGGGGCATGATGACTAAGCGTGACATTAGAAACCTAAGGCGTCATCCTGTTTGCCGTAGATTGTACGAGCGAATGATGCGATTTCGTCGCATGACGAGATTAAACACACATATTTATTTCGAGTGTCCAAATAGGGTATTTTACCTACTATTTATAAGAAAAAAATCTAAAAATATAAAGGGTCTTTCAACAAGGACGGGTCGATGTTAAAATTGAATAAAACAAGATGTGTGTGAGATATTAACGAAATTTATTTTTTATTTAAAAGGCCCATTTATGCCATTATGGATGGAATATCACATCGTTCAAATGTCCGCCGCGGCTTCGTATGGTGGCACGAATCCGAGAGGTCCAATTTTCCAAAACGACGTTGGCGAGGCCATCACCGTCAACGGCGAGCGCTACAGATCAATGATAAACAATTTCTTTTGGTTTGAATTGAACAATATGGACGTGAACGACATGTGGTTCCAGCAAGATGGCGCTACTTGCCACACAGCGAACGACACAATCGACATTCTGCATGAACGGTTTGAGGGTAGAGTTATCTCTCGCAGAGGTGACGTGAATTGGCCACCAAGATCGTGTGATTTGTGGGGTTTTCTGAAGTCGCAGGTCTATGCCAATAAACCACATTCGACCGTTGCCCTGAAAGCCAACATAACGCAGGCCATCGCTCGGATTCAGCCGGATCTATGCAGCAGAGTTATTAAAAATTGTACCTCTCGGATTCGTGCCACCATACGAAGCCGCGGCGGACATTTGAACGATGTGATATTCCATCCATAATGGCATAAATGGGCCTCTTAAATAAAAAATAAATTTCGTTAATATCTCACACACATCTTGTTTTATTCAATTTTAACATCGACCCATTTTAACCCGTCCTTGTTGAAAGACCCTTTATTATTGAGATAGCATAGCCAAAGAATTCGGAAAATGTTAGTTATAGTTCATAAAATACTAAATATAGTTTTTAAATTCAATTCAAAGCTTTCAGTTTTTTAATCTATGTTGAAACACCATGACATAGCAGGCGCAATGTTGTGTCATACGGCTGTGTAGAAAAATTAAAAGTATCTGATTGTTGATAATTTTCTTCAGCCACATCAACGCATTTGTTCAGGTTTCAAAATTAAATCTAACTGACGTCATGACCACAGAGCAATATGGCATCTACGTGGTCAGCGTCATCAAGTTACGGGCACAACTTGAAAGTTTAAATTTTAATAAAATGCATTTTTAGGGCACTTAACGATTGAACTAATTTTTGTATTTTTTGTGCTTTATTCGCAGTGAAGAACCTTTTGAAGCAATTCACACAGCATTAACTAGACCCAAGCTAAGCAGAGCTTGTTTTATGGGTAACTGATATACATACATACAATATATAGTACATGCATAGATATTCTTTGTTATAGATAGAAAACGACCGTGTCGTTGAACGACCGTTTCATCGTGCGATCGTGAAATCAAAGCACAAATCTCTTGAGTGTCCCAATTGATCACGCGTCATCGAGCGACCACTGAAATAGATACTGATCTGGCATCGCGTGATGCCCATCCTATCCTATAACCTATTAGGATACCTACCTGTTGGACCACGCACGATCATTTTCATCGCGCGACGAAATCGCATCGTTGTCTCGTTTGCCCATTTGGACGACGCCTAAGCTGCTCAGCTTTCACCATCGTCCATGGTACACTAAGCTCAACCCTGTGACTCAACCACATTGATTTTGTTAGAAATATTACCTGATAGTAAATTATTTGATGAATTACCATTAATATTCAGTAATTTTAATTTAATTTGTCAATAAAGACTATCCCATTACAAATAAAACAACTTTATGAACGGAAAGGCATTAAAACAAAATGTAGTCCGCGTTGTAGAAGAAAACGACGCCAACTACAAAATGAAAAAATACCTATCAAAGCAAGACTCCGAGCTCCGCGCGCTAAGTCAGACAATGACTTGGCGCGCGGAGCTCGGAGTGGCACCATCTCTGGTGGGACTCTGCCGTTGTTGCTTGACGCTCTCGGTGTTAAGGTCAAGTATTGTGGTGTCCTGATGATGTCTGGTGGAGAGATGAAACTAGTTGACGTCTTGCTTTGATAGGTATTTTTTCATTTTGTAGTTGGCGTCGTTTTCTTCTACAACGCGGACTACATTTTGTTACAACTTACCGGAGAAGGTTTTTTTCGCGGAATTGTTACTAAATATTTTCAACCTTATATTTTGCAATGGATTTCCGCAAAGTAACGCCTGAATCTATTATTTCACTCAGTTTTTATATTTTCAAAAAAAAATTCGCGGGCACTTGTCGGTTCCGGAAAGAAATATTCTTCTTACTTATTGCAACCTAACTAGTAACGTAGGAACGCAATTAGCCTGTTGAAGAAACGTTGGTTCTTTTTTTGATGACGCATTTATCACAAATTTATATATTAGGTCCCAGATTGCATTTATAAGAAAGATATCGATAGCTGAAAAGTGCCGTAAATGGTTCGAGAAAAGAGTTCACGGTGGCGGCTGACTACTCAACTTGGCCGGGCCACTACCATGGCCCCGGATATAGCCCATGATAATGTGAATTCAACGTGGGCGAAGCCGCGGGTTTAGAATGTTAAAACCCACTAAAAGAAAAGTACTTACTTTACCATCAAAAAGTAATGAGATCTGAACAAAACATGAATTACACTCACACAGAATCTAGTTTCAAATAATGCCAAGTCTCGGCTCCCACCGTACAAAGTGTTGAGAACCCGCGAGCCCCAAGAGCCTCGGAAATTTATCTAAACTAAAAAAAGGCGTTTGTTCACTGCCACCGTCAACGGGACCCCGTCACGAGATTATTTTTATATTTATTTGTCTTCGACGCGCGGATATTACGAGACGGCATAATTGAAATTTTCTGATCCATTTACCATCTTTTTGCGTCGAGGTTCAAAAATTGGTTAATTTACTTATTGGTCATTTCACGTGTTGGTTATTTTGCGATTGGTAATTTTGCGTATTCATGATGTTATTTCTATTGGTAATTGTGCGTATTACTCAATGTGCGTCTAAACGGGATCTTGCTTCGCATAATTTTACGCTACTATTCGGATAAGGTTTTTCTGTATCGTATTTATAAATACTATTTAACGGGTATTTATCGCGTTTAATTACCTTATTTCTGTATCGTGTAAGATAGTTGGCTTTATATTATCTAGCACGATCGCCTTTTTGTCAAAAAACTTTAAGATAACGTCTCTTCTTTGATATTTAAGAAGCACTAGTATCTAACGATTAAGTAAGGAACTATTATTTAATAAATGTTTAACGTGCTATCGATTGTGTGTACCTAAATAAAGTACCATTGAAGAAACAATTACTTATATTCCGAAATAAAACAAATAAGTATATTTTTGGCAAAGCGGCTTTTATTGTGAATATTATGCTAATGAATACCTATGTAAATAGAAAGTATTATTACGATACAGCCAACGACTAAACAGATCAGCATTATTTTGTATCAGACGCGTCTACGCTAAATGATGCCATTGTTTGATCGATACATTGTGTTGTTGACTGTACCTACCTCCACAATAAAATAAACAAATAGCTCTACCAACGAATATCTAGTCGTCTGTAACTTGGGCGTAAGTCTTGCATCTTGACTTTAAATTACTTTCGTATTCATCGAAACCATGGTAGTTCCGGTCGCGGCGTTTATTATAGAATGCATCAATTCCAAGTGGTTGAGCTTCATCTAAATATTGCTTTCTAGTGCTCTGTTTGATGCCAAACCAATTGTAATACCAATAGTCGGTTAACTCATCAAACTTTACTTTGAATGCCTGAAAACCATTCTCTTCGGCGGTTTCATTGGCAACATTATTCATTTCAACTTCAGATTCCAATGAATTTTTAATTATGCTTTCAAGTAGTAATTCGTCTTTGTCATCTTTTTTGAAGTCAGCGTTATTACAATCGATCGTTACCTTGCGGTAAGCTTGGAGTGCATCACACATAGCTTTTTTGTTTTTTTCTGTCATTGCTTTTGGATGCAAGCAACT
The DNA here is from genome assembly GCA_947086465.1 of Eupithecia exiguata. NCBI lineage: Eukaryota > Metazoa > Arthropoda > Insecta > Lepidoptera > Geometridae > Eupithecia > Eupithecia exiguata. Next base: position 3,905,572 of record OX352230.1, on the reverse strand, counting down.
TTCTTTAATCTCCGATGGTGATAAGTGAGCAGCTTGGAAAACCGCAAGTGCAGTCTGAAAGGAACCAGAATTGTTGCTCTGGTTGATTTGTTTCACCAAATCAAACTGAAACAACAGAGCCTGCTCTAAGTTGTATTTGTCAGGATCTATGTTGTACGTGTTTTTTAGAATATCTGTGTTTACACTTCTCCTTTCAACATATTTTGCGATGGCTGCATCATAAGCTTTCTGGTGCTCTTTTTCAAAATCTTCGTTACTGTACTTTGGTTTATGGCTACATTTAGAAACCATAGTTTGAAAGTATTCCGATTTCACATCGGTGGCAGCAGAAAGGTTGTTTTGCTTATTTGTCAACCTAAGAACGTTTAATTTTAATTTCAGTTCTTTAATAAATTGATCTCTATCAGTGTCTTTCTGACCAGGTCTGACTTTTCGATCCAAGTCAAATGCTGTTTTGGCAGCTTCGAATGCGTATTTGTGAAGAACTTCGATATCAGCTACGTGAACGCATACTTGTTCCACCCCACTTGGGGACACTTCTTTGATTGCGGCGTCATAAGCTTTCAGCCCTCTGTCTTTGGCTCGCATAGTTTTCGAAGCATTTATCTCTAAGTACTCTTTTTGACGACTATTCAATTCGTCAGTAAGTTCCTGGAGCTTTTTGTCAATGACAGCCTTTTCACCCATTAACTTTTTTGCTTTAAATATGGCTGTAGCTGCTTCTACCTCTCTATGGTGAGTATTAACGACTTCTAACTGTGACAAACTTGGTGCTTCTGTTCCACACAATAGCTTCATATTACGCTCAAACTGATCCCGTGCCTCATTATATGCCATCAATATGCCAGTCTCTGATGTTAATGTAAAAATAGTCTTGGGTTCAGGAAGCTTATCACTATTGAAAATATTCATATAAACTTTGAAGTACTGAAACAGCTCTCGGCATTTTACCGACTGCCCATTGATCTGCTTTTTGGCCAGTGTTTGGGGACTGAAAATTAAAGGTGCTAGCTCTTTAACGGCCAATTTGAAGTCATCTTCGATTTCAGAAAGGCGACCTTGGAATTTGCGTCTCCCTACAATGAGGCCAGGATGTGGCATCAGAAAACAGGTGACTTTTTCAAAACTAGAAAGAATATGTTTACGTATATTTTGCAACTCAATTGGCTGCGTAGTGCTAACTGTTAATGTTTTCTTTAAGTAAGCATCGCCTCCAACAGCACCATAATGATATTCTTCGTCGTTCATCCAGTCTCTGACAAGAAATTGCAATACCTGAAAAGCTTTTCCACTTTGTTCTTTCTCATTCATGAGTTTTCCATAGTCCGTAAATAGCTCTAGATCTTGTAAATCATCTTCTTTGATGGCATCAGATATATTGTATATTTGAACCGAAGCAAGAAGTGTAGACAGTGCGAAAATAGTTGAACAGTCTCTGACAGTGCTGGTGCTGTCGAAAGTTCCTTGTGTATCCATTAAAAAGACCGCCACGTGTTCTCCATTGGAGGTTTCTATGACAAAGGGTTTAGGCCACATGAGTATGCCCGAAGTATTTCTTTCAGTGCCACCTCTCCAACTGAAGCCATTGAGAGGGTTGTTGCCGTTTTCGAGCCAGGAGCCGTCCGCGCGAGCCTCCGGCGAGGCATCCAGGTATCTCAGGAAGAAATTCAGGAGGAAGGATTTGCCGCCACGAAAAGCCCCCGCGACGCTCACGAAAGCAACAGGCAGGTCTTGGATCGCTTCGTTCGTCATTATCAGCTGGAGCTCTTCTTCATCTAGCTTGTAAGAGCCGTTTTCCATTGTAACCACATGCTTGCCATCAATCTCAGACATTCTGAAACGTAATAAAATTATCTAGTAGATATTATAGTTAAAATTTGGCATGTTTTAAAAACTATAAACCGACTTCAAATAGTGAAAATGGGTTTGGAAGGAACACTTTTATAGCGCGATTTTTCAAGTGGCGATATAGGTAATTACCTATCTATAGTTAAATTTGAGTTTATTTAAGTTTGCGGTGATGGATGAGACATTGATGAAAGACGAATGAAAAGACGATGATGTGAAAATTATCATGTGATGATGTTTAAGATACATTTTACGGCGTAGGTAAATATCAATTCCTCGAGATTCAAACTTTTATTGGTCCCATAAAAGTTAACATCAACAATCAAAAACTCCAATTCAACATTAATTACAACAAAAAACAAGGAAAAATTCATCAAAATCTACCAAAATCGTTGTAGGTACTTGGCTGTTTTTTTTTAATGATTTATTTTGTTTTATGAGCTTGATGGTATAAAATAATACTAATCTCTTCAGATTTAGGCCAATTAGGGATCATTATCTTAACAATAACGGAATAATTTTTAAAATCTATTTAAGGAGAAATCGATTAACATTCATAAAAATATACACATAGCCGAACATAGTAACCTCCTGAAGTCGGTAAAAATATGGCTGAGTTGAAGTACCCCTTAATTTTTGGTAACAGTCTGCAGCTTGATCGACTATTAACTAACCTAGGTACGTTCCTTAACGTACGTTGCTATTAATAAATAATAAATAAATATAATAAAAAAATAATCTCTCTAATATTATAAACGTGAAAGTTTAGATGGATGGATAGATGGATGGATGTTTGTTCCTTTATCACGCCAGAACGGCTGAACGGATCTGGTTGAAATTTGGCACAGAGATAGATTATAGTCTGGAATAGAACATAGGCTACTTTTTATCCCGGAACTCCCACGGGAACGGGAACTACGCGGGTGAAACCGCAAGGCGCTGCTAGTAATATATAATGCTGGACAATTCACACAGCATTATCTAGCCCCAAGCTAAGCAGAACTTGTGTTATGGTTACTAGATAACTGATATACATAATACAATACGTTACATAGATAGATATTTTTTATTATGCATAGAAAACGACCAGAATACCCGGAATAAATACCTGCAGATCCTACAAATATTTCTCCCAAGGCGGGAATCGAACCCGCAACCTCCTACCTCGAGCCTTCGCCTACCGCGCCACAGAGGTCGTATTGGTTTCTATTTATTTATTACTTTCCTAAAAATCTAAAGACTATTTTAATTATACTTAGTCATACATCATAGACGGCACTGAGGGTTACCAGATGACTCACGGGAAAATCCTGACAAAAAACCTGATTCCTAAAGAAATTTTCGGATACATAACTTATCCGCAAAAATTCTGTCATTTAGTAAAATGGGTTCCTAAGTTCAAAAAATGTTGCCGGCAAGCGGGCCAAGCTACGAAAACTTTGTGGCAGTAAGAAAAATCTTTAGAAGACAAGAAACTAAATGTCATGAAACACGCCAAAGCGAGCGGAGTGAGCCGCAATGCGTTTGTGAATACTCGAACATTTGCATAAAGTTACTAAAAATGTTTGCGTTTGCACTGCAAATGCATTATTATTATGCATTATTAAAAACAAATTTCCAGGATTTGCGTGCGAAGCCGCAGCTGGCCGCGGATTCGCACACGCTTGTATTCGTGAAAAGGTGTTAAGGTTATATTTATCCCTTGGGAATTAATTTAGGGCATTTTTGTTTTTTGAAAAATTAAGACTACCTAGATATTTCTCTTTACAAAATATATGTGCCCGACCCGTTCAGTAGGTTTAGCGTGAATTAATAACAAACATCCAAACTTTCATTTTTTAGTCGACTATTTTTTTACTTAGAATATAACTTCACTGAGAATTCACACAAACTTGTACTGATTTGTATAAAAAAACTATCCAATTTCGTGCTTTACAACAAATCTTTTCAATCAATTCAATTCAATCAATTCAATCAATTTTTATGTATAATTCTGTTTAGGTTAAGAGTTTTTTTAGGCAATAAATGATTTTTTATTTATTTATTTATTTATTTTATTTAAATCTTTAAATTTAAAACCCCGGAATCCTGACAAAAACCTAAAACTTCTGAAATATCAGGACAAATCCTGAAATCTGGTAATGCTTACATGGTTACTGTGCAGAGGGCTGCACAGTAACCGTGTGAGTATTTTTTAACTATCATAAGTAGGTACTTACCTGAAACCAGGAATATGTTACCAGTGGACCTCACAATAATCGACGAAAGACTGTGAATAGTTTTTCGAATTGTCTAGTATTTATATAAAATGCTGTAGGTACTGAAATGTTTCGATAGAAACCCAAAGGAAAACCTATATCGATAGTGGTTTGTGCTATATTTTTAAGTTATCGCGGTTACTCTCTGCTTCCGGAATGATATTTATATTGCAAGCAAGAAATTAAATGCGTGGGATTTTTGTAGTGAGTAGGTAGGTCTAAATCATCATCATCATAACTTACCATAAACTAAAATATAGTTCACGTGTCTATGTGATATTTTTAGGGTTCCGAACCTCAAAAGGACAAAAGGAACACTTATAGGATCAGTTTGTTGTTACAATTTGAGTTTTCTCTTGAAATTTTGCCTTCTCTTGTACCCGCCTTTAGGTGGATAATTTTCATTTTCATTTATTAATTCCACCGTAGGATATACTTGATGTCGTTTTATTATAAATATTTTCATTTTCATCTCACTAATATTATAAACGTGAAAGTTTAGATGGATGGATGGATGGATAGATAGATGGATGGATGTTTGTTCCTTTATCACGCCAGAACGGCTGAACGGATCTGGATGAAATTTGGCACAGAGATAGATTATAGTCTGGAATAGGACATAGGCTACTTTTTATCTCGGAATCACCACGGGAACGGGAACTACGCGGGTGAAACCGCGAGGCGCTGCTAGTATATATTATAAACGTGAAAGTTTAGATGGATGGATAGATAGATGGATGGATGTTTGTTCCTTTATCACGCCAGAACGGCAAAACGGATCTGGATGAAATTTGGCACAGAGATAGATTATAGTCTGGAATAGGACATAGGCTACTTTTTATCCCGAAATTCCTACGGGAACGGGAACTACGCGGGTGAAACCGCGAGGCGCTGCTAGTATTTTCATAATTTAACATGTTAGGTAGGTACTTCATTCAAATTATGTACCTATAAAACACAAGTTTTGTGTGAAGGAAGGTAACACCAGAAGAATACAAGAATTTATTAATAAAAATAATATTTTACACGTCAATAGGTAGTTTCATAAATTATCTCATCTCATCTCACTATCTCACTAATATTATAAACGTGAAAGTTTAGATGGATGGATGGATGGATAGATAGATGGATGGATAGATGTTTGTTCCTTTATCACGCCAGAACGGCTGGACGGATCTGGATGAAGTTTGGCACAGAGATAGATTATAGTCTGGAATAGGACATAGGCTACTTTTTATCCCGAAATTCCTACGGGAACGGGAACTACGCGGTTGAAACCGCGAGGCGCTGCTAGTGTTAAATATACCTTCGTAGTACATCACCAGACACGTCATTACTTAAAATAAAAGACAAAGACGAGAAGCTCGTTCGTTGTTAGAAAATTTTAATTCCAATTAGTCAGATAATAATTAACCACTCCCACGTTACGCCTCTGAGGAGCCGCGGTACTAAATTCTCTCTTAATGGATATCTGGAAAAAACCTTTTTTTAATGATCTTAAAAAGCTTCTGGATGTCAAGTCAATAGGAATGCCAACGTTTCCGATCATAATCAATACTTGCCGAGTTTCGACAAGTGGCTAAGGAATTCTTAGGCCGGTGTCCCACCGCCACGCACGGAGAGGCTACGCAGGAGTCAAGTTTCTCTTTGCAAAAAAATATATTTGATAATGTCCACTGCAACCCACGAACACGCTTCGCACGAGTACGAGATGACGTTATTGCTACACGCGTAGCTTGTTCAAATATGGCACTCACTCAGCTCAACGTTATCAACGCACGCGGCACAAGTTAAACGGTAACGTAGACTCACGTTGTCAAACAAACGCATCCACGCAGCTAAAGTGCGCCATGTGGCTGTGCACAGCGTGGGTGTATAGTGCGTGATGCAGTGGAAACGAAAGCCCACGTTGTCGAACCGACGAAAACATACAGCTAAAATGCACCGCGTGGCCGTGCACAGCGTGCGTGGTGGCTTCAACAAATATCTGCAGATCGTACAAACATTTCTCCCGAAACGGTAATCGAACCCGCAACCTCCTGCGTCACAGCCGGACCTTCTCCCGCCGAGCTGGTCGTTATAAATTTGATTGTTGTACTAGCACCCTGGTTATTCGTATTCTACAGGAAAAAGACCTTTCCAACGTTAAATGTATATCACACATTTCGATTGATGTTGGTACCAGGCTCCATACACTTGTGCCTATCATCATCAAACAGTGCCTGACCCCCCCCTTCATGACCCTCACCCTTCATGTGTTTATTCGTGAAAAGGTAAAAGACAGACCCAAACAGGTAATTTATGGAACAGGCTAGTTTCTATAAAATTCTAATTAGACCGTCAGTTAGATTATCAATAGATATTTATTACCTACTTTTACTTTTGTCAATAAAAAGAAATGACAAATATACAGCGTTCAAAGTTTGGGAGTGGGGGCTCGTGACGTCACAGTCGATAAAAAGTGTCGCCCGCCGGCGGCGTGACGTCACGCGGAACTTTAACTGGTTTCATATTTTTTCGTTTAATTGACCAAAGAAAAATACATGTTCAATTTCTTCTGATAATCTTACTGAAGGACTAATTAGTTCTCTTAGGAAACTAGCCTATTAATATGGAGTCGGGCCAAAGTAGATAAAATTATAAAAAGGTATTTATATTTCTTTTTTTCAAATATTTTTAAGCTAGATACTTATATGAATTATCACATCAATCAATTAGATTTTAGCTGTCCAAGTCCAGTTGAACCAAACGAACGGTTGTATTATCAACTATTGTCCATCTGATATTTTAGCTTAAGTACATAGTCCAAAGAAAAATAGACAGGGCAATTAAATAATAAATATAAAAATACAAATTAAACTTTTTTTTTGATAATGTTAAACATCTTTATTAACAAAGAAAATTGCAATCAAACAAAAGAATTCAATGAAAACTAGTATTTACAATTGAAACAATTGAGCTATCTGCAGACTGTTGCAAACAATCTACAAGTAGCTCAACTGATCCATATCAATACCAGTTGGAAGCGTGCCCAAGACGCTGGCTGCATTGCCCCGCTGCTGCACTGTATGGCAATGCTGATGCACTTTGCTTGATACTCACCAGTTCTACTAAACCTGGAGAGTCTCGGTACCCCAAAGACCATTGGCCATGTGGGTAGACACTTGAATTTTTAGGAGTATGTTCTGTCTATTTATTATTAAGTCTATGTCTAAAGTGGCAGTCTAAAATACTTGTACCATTTGTACAGAGGCATTTTGACAGAGAGATCGGAAGATACGCTTGACTAATGTATCATCGGGCGGATACAGTCTGTTTTGACAGTAGCCGTTTCACAAAGCTTTTATGTGAATTTCTAGCTTCGGCCCGCGGCTTTACCTTCTCTATCTTTTTTCCGGGATATAAGTAGCATAATGTCCTTATCCGGGATATAATCTATATCCTTGCCGAATTTTATTAAATTCCTTTCAGGCGAGGCGCGAATACGTAACAGATAGAGAAGCAGAATAAATTTCAAATTTATTATGTTAGTTATTTATGGTTCGTAGTAAGTCATGGATTAGGTGCATGTCAGTATTGTATGTAAGTATATTTTTATTACATAGACAGATACCTATTTTGTATGAAATTGGTTGTCCTAATTTTTAGGGTTCCGTCAAAAATAAAACCAACCAAGTGAGAATCAACTTTCACATGGAGGGTTCCGTACCATCGTTGAAAATTTTCGCAAAAGGAAACCAAAAAACAATTTATTTGAAGAGAGGCGGTCTCGTCAGTGCGATCTAGGGCTCATCCACTCTTACTAGCGACATCTTTTTATTAAATCAGGCAACAATTAAAAAAAAGAAAGCTTTCGCCTGCTGGAAGACCCCCTCACATTTTAAATCTATATTAAATTTTATAATTTGTTGTTAAAGCAGTTTATGTGTTAGGTACTTACTTTTAGAAAATTTCATATGTATTACGGTTTAAGAGATACAGCCCTGACAATAGTTAGCAAAAAAAAATCATTTTTTGTACCATATGAATTATAATATTTATTTTATTTTTATATGTCTTATATTTGTTATAGCGGCAACAGAAATAGGTACACATTCTGTGAAAATTTCAACTTTCTACCTTTTACGTTTCATGAGATACCTACCTACCGACCTATGCCCGCTGATAGACGGACAGACAGCCAAAGTTTAGTAATAGGGCACCATTTTCAACCTTTGGGTACGGAACCCTAAAAACTAATGACATTGACTACAAATAATAACTGAAAATAATTTATCGCTTGTTTATACCCCGTCCACTCAGTTATTTGCTGTTTGGCGTATGCACGATTATGAAGATCCATAATTGTTGATAGATGAGTGAATGAAAACTCAATGGAAGAATGAAATATTACATAGACACAGTTATTTTAGACAGATATAGATGCGAATCTGTCGACTTGAAAAATAAGAGGACGAAAAATTCGATTGTTATCGAGCCAATATAGTATGTAAAAATGATTATTCTAGATAATTTTTACATGAAAAAGTTTTAAAAACAGTATATTAAAATTTTAGTTTACCAAAGTAACTTTATCTGTCTTACGTTTTTCCGCAGAAACACGCGTGTAATACCGCAGGCAGAAGCGAGTAGCAATTAAAACATCAAAAATAATATATGTTCAACAAAATAAAATAAAAAAGATTACAACTATTCATAAAGAAAATCGATTTTTATAAAAGATCGTAGTGGGAAAGCATTAGGACATGACATGACATATTTGATTGTAAGTCGAACTACCAAACATCATTTAATAAGTTGAATAACTTTAGTTGCAGCGTTTTTCGATTCAATTAAGTAAAAGTCAATGATACGCAAGGTAAGAAAACAAGAGCGAGGGTGATCGTAGATGTTATTGACTCTGTTTCTCGTGGGGTTATTCCCAAGAACTCTAAAGAATAGTCGGAATAGTTCAGCCGCTTATTAGAATTATCGGATTGAAAAGCTTTTTATTCAGATTAAGTACCTGTGCAGTAGGTCAGTCAATTACCATTATTGAAAATATTAACGAAATTAATGTTATTGTTTCCCATAAAGGTATTTTAACTAGGTAAAGAAAATATCCATTATAAAATTTACAATAGCTGACCTACACAAAAAAACTACTCACCTAGATATATTGTTATATAGCTTACGTACCCACGCAACGTGGATAAAAAACAGAAATATCAGTGGTGATCTCCATTTTGGAGCGCACAAAACTGGAGCAGTGGAGAGCGAGCCTTGTGAATCCTCGCTGCAGCCAATCAGCCGCAGGCAACTTGGCAGGTGCGCATGCAACCGGCGCAGGAGTTCAAAAAAGTATGTTTATACTACATTTTTTATTTAGCACCGACGCTGCATGTTGCCTTTGAAGATTCGTAAACTTGAAGTGGGAATCTTGAATAAATAGATGGGGTATAGTAGGTACCTATAACATTATGTTTACTTTTCGAAAGTTCTGTGCTTGTTTTACCAAATTCAGTAATAGTGATTCACATAGTTCATACCTATTTCTTGGAGGTCCATTAGCTTCGAAAAGCAGTCAAAATAACGATATTAAACGTACAAACGCATTTGCGCCTACAAAATCTGTGATACTAACCTGACCAGTTACACGTCACCTAACCACAAAGGATCTTATTTGGTTGATTAGGGCAATAAATTGTATGCTGAATAAAACACGCATAAGCACAAACACTCTTTGCTGCATTTATTTAGGTAGGTGCTCGGAAATGCCCTCGGTCATTTGCCTTACGTTTCGGCATAGGTAAATATTAGTTGTAATTATTTTATTCCGTTATGTAATTTTCATTGTAATATGTAAAATTAGTAATTATTCGGTAGTAGGTACTACTGCTGGATGCTGGATGCGTCAAGCTGAAGACAGGGCGCTATGGCGCTCATTAGGGGAGGCCTATGTCCAGCAGTGGACTAATATAGGCTGATGATGATGATGATGATGATGATGAGGTACTACTTTACTCGGTAGTACCTACTACCGAACAGTACGGCATAGTACAGAGTTTGAGATTAACTTCTAGCTAAAGAACCTTTGATAGCGAATCTCGCAGCGTCGCGTCGGATGAATTGCCTACAAACGTATTACCAAAATTATTTGTAATTCGAGCTTCCAGCATATTATTTGAATCAGTTGAGCTACCTGTGGATTGTTTGCAACAGTCTGCAGTTAGCTCAATGGTTTCAATTGTAAATACTAGTTTTAATTTAATTCAATTATTTGATTTTTCAAAATACTCACCTTTAATGAAATGTAAGAAAATGCAACTAACAACCACTCGATCTCGTCTTTATGTGTCGGTTCTTTTTATGTATGGTTCTTATCCTATTATGTAGGTACTCTATTTCCGACAATTATTTCAGCGTTTTCTTTTTGTGAGTTTACCACTAATTGAGACCCTACGCTGAGTTTGGCACAGGTAGTTTACCAAAACTATCTAAGTTTTCGTTTACCTCCTTCCGTACATTTAGCGCCTTGCCGTGTCGGATACTGAGAGGAACTACTTTTCATAACTTAGGATGACGGCAAGCCAATAGTTTCTATAGAGCTCGATTACCTATAGATTCCGATTGATTTTGTTATATTTGATACAATTTGGCAAATATGTACTTTGACAAGTCAGCGGAAGTAAATTAGCACGTTCTCGAAAATATTTTCAGTCATGTCCCCTTATTCATAATAGATTCTTAACTAAAAACTACCAACTGTTTTGAGTTGATTTAAGGCAGTGTTTTTTTCACTCTGATTTTCGTAAATGGAAGTAGTCAGGGTGAGTATTAAATTACACTGTTTAGCTACTGTTTTAAGTTAACAAAATATTATAAATATGGGGGTTGGTATTTTGCAAACTCGTGCTAGTCACTCTGTTATTAAGGAAAAAAACCTCACACGACCATTTTAGAAAGGATGTCGGTTCGATCTAACGTGCGATTACGAATAATTACTGGCCGTTAGCCATAGCCAATCGTAGGTACTCTAGGTACTTTTTATTTGCTAGAGCAGCGGTAATTATTACACTATTATCTACTGGTTCTAGTAGGTACGGTAAGTGATAGAGAAAAGGGTAAGTACATCTTTTGGTTAATGTTTTAAAACGGGGTGGATATCTTACTTTAAAGCAGTGGTTCTTAAACTATGTGCAGTCATGGACCACTTTCAGAATTTCTGAAAGGCCACGGGCCCTATCAAAGGATATTGTGAAAAAAAATATATATTAACACTATTGAACCAGCGTGGCCTTTGTTATATATATTTTAAGTATTATAATGGAAATTGTAACATTGGCTTACCACAATAAATATAAATAAAAAAAAATAGAAAATGTGTACAATCATCTGACTGTAGAATTAATGATTACCATTTCCTGATTTAAGTTTGAGATAAATAGTGACACTATAAACAACTCGTGTAGGCAGCAGTCAGTAATGCCTGTTTATATTGAATTCGTGACCGAGCACGATTACCGTGTCGGATTGGGCAATAATGTCCCATGTGATGTGATGACCACACGGATGCGGGACTGTAATGTAAGTATGTACCGGGACTAATGAGACGAGTCGAGTCTCATACATTTTGAAAATGCACAAGAGATACAGAAACAACAGACTAAGTATTGATTTTTATATTCTTGAAAGGTCCAAATCCTTTTTCTATCTCTACAATATTTACTGCAATGTATTAGAGTGTTAATTAGTTTGATGTTTTTTTTTGCACGCTGTGTCGGCCTGTAATAGGTTGGTGCACTTAGCATCAATTTTTCTAGTTGTTTAAAGTCGACTTTGTATGTTGTGGTGCCCTCACCATAGGCTAACCTAACTGTTTAAATAAATAAATAAATAAACAAACGTGCAGGAACTTCATTCATCATCATAGACGTCCACTATATGCCGCAGCGAGCGAAGATCCGCCTATGATATAGGAGCAACCTCCTGTGTTGTGGGTTCGATTCCCGCCCTAGGACAAATATTTGTACGATCTGCAGATATTTGTGTCGGATGTTCTGGGTGTTTTCTATGTATTATATTAATATATATATGTATCTATGTTATATAATGAATTGTGAGTATATCGGTCATCTAGTACCCAAAAGACAAGCTCTTCTTAGCTTGGGGCTAGATGATGTTGCGTGAATATTCCAGCACTATTCATTCACTTTATTTGTATAATATGGCCTAGCCCAAATACGTCAAAAAATATTTTAAAAAAACATCGGTATAGAGTGTTCTTTAGTCTTGTGTTTTTCTAATTAAAGGGTGCCACAGCATAAAATTGACAAAGACAAATAAAATACATTAATCTTTCAAAGCAAATAGGTACCTAACCTCCAATAAAAATCCTATCTCCAATTCTTCAGCCAAGAATAGCTTTAGAAATTACTTCCTTTTTTATAGTTCTCGTTCTCTTGCTCCCAGTCCAATTGCAATAGGACCGATTGTCTTCTTTTTAACCGATGAAAAAACGTAAAGGTTTTCAAGTCAACGCGTATATTTTTTATTTTTTATGGCGTGATAGTGAAAGAATTATAAAAATCGGACAAAATAGTTTTACGTCGCCTAAGCAAAACTTTTTCGTCCGGGGATCATTATCTATACAATAATAAAGAATGATCCCAAAGTGGTCTTATATAAATTTTATTCACGAGGGATTTGTCCCGTCAAACTTAAAAAACCACCCTAGCAACCACCTAATGTGACAGTTCGAGAACAGAAGAATACCTACTATTTACCGAAATTGGAAGTCGGTTAATAGTTTTTTAAAACAGGCCAAATTATAACCGTCTACAGTCCAACAGTTTTGCCGGTAAGCTATAAAAAGCGAACGAGAAAAGGCCAATCGCCACGAGGTAACCCCTTGATGTTCTACTAAGCGGTACTTGCTGACATGATGTCATCCACCTCTTATCCTAACCCGGGTACTTTTAACTTAAGCTATTTTCCCATATCATGGCCCAGTCAAAATATATTTTACTCTAGCAGCTATAAAGTTCAAAGTCCTACAATTATTTCTCCTTCTGAGCACATTAAAACAGGTTGCATCAACGTTGTTCAAAAACGTCCCCTGCTGCGAAGAGATGAGGCTTTAAATTTGTTTGACGGTGTAAGGACAGGTGATTCTACCATTTTCGGTGAATTGTGCCGGCACCTCGCTGCATTTAAATATAATGACACAATGAAAAAGGTTTAATTTGTCGCCGTGCTTACGGGATTCTGCTCTCGGATTTTGCTTTTTTCGGGTGAGTTGATGCGTTTGACATAAATGGGGACAAACTTGGGGGTTAGCATGACAAAGACACCTGACGTTGATATACACACAATTTAAACGATTATGTTGATTAAGTGATATATGATAATATACGTATATGAATGACGTCGTTATAGGCATAGATTTTTTTAAAGTTTTTAATTGATTATTTTTATTGATTATCCGGGTATGTATTTAAGTACCCGAAAAAAAAAATACCCACAATGGTTTTAATTTATTAACAAAGCAAATTACAATCAAATAATAGAATTAAATTATTAAATTAATTAAAACTGGTACTATTTACAATTGAAACAATTGAGCTAACTGCAGACTGTTGAAAACAATCTACAGGTAGCTCAACATGTATTGTATTGTTAAAACAATAATCTTCATTATTAATGAAAGCGAAAAGCTGATAGCTTTTTTTGTGGTTTTGTATAGTTAGTACTTGCGTCAGCTTTTTTAATATTTTACGATATGAATTATATATTTCTTGGAATAATTATGTGGACCATTTGAATTCAGAATTATATATTTCTTGGAATAATTATGTGGACCATTTGAATTCAGATACGCACTCTGGTAGAGCTCTGGTTCTAAATATAGATTAATAACTTCTTCCTATGCCGAATAACTATTTACAATTACTAATAACAAAAGCCGCTGAAACGGGTCAACCAAGAAATTAAGAAACTCAAAAATCAAAGTGCTTTATTTCTTTTAAACCTTACAGCACTCTTGGACACGGGCACAAGGAGGTGAGTGAGAGTTTAGATGAGTTACCGACAAGTCCCGTCCTCACCACCTCACCTCAACAGCCTAGAATGGTCCATAGCTGGACGCAGGCCTCATGGAGGGTAATGTCCATAATCCCCACTCAGGGCATGCGGGTTGGGGATCGCAGTTCGGTGGTAGATCTATTCTGCAAGAGGCACTGCTGCCCACCCCCGGTGTATGTCCATTAGTCTTAGGACACCCACGGGAAGATTTGGGGTGATGCAAATTCTAAGCCGGCACCACACGGCTATCATTATAGTCACCCGGTGAATTCAGAATTCATATTGTGTATCACAAGTGATTATTATCTTCAATCATACAGTAGGTCTACTGTATAATTGAAGTTAGTCGAACGCAAAATTTCAGTAAGAATTACGAACGTGTGGTCTGAGATTATCAACAATGACCGTTTTTATGTGTAAATAACCTAAACGGAGTATAGGCTCAAGCTTCGATAAAAGTAAAAAAGGGAGATACGGCATTACCATCTCGAAAGTGTATGGCTCAAGTCAGGTCCAACTATGTTCCCTTACCTCAGCCATAGTCGGACCGGCGCGGCGGTGTGGGCGGTGGCGTTTGTGTTTCGCGTGCTTGCTACGACGTATAATTTCGTGTGATTTCGACTAAAACACCACGACAATGCCCTCGTGTTCGTTCACCAGGTGTACAAATAGCTCCGAAACGAAAAACAAAGCCCAAGGCATCACATATTTTCCCGTGTAAGTAGATACACCAAACCTTAAATTTTGTGATATTCCGATACCTCATTATTTCATCTGTGACACGGTACAGTTTTTGAGTGAGCACTGGTAGAACGTTCCGTATCTTCATTTTTTTACTTACATCAAAGGGTTCAAGTGATTCACAGAAGTGAATGTACTGGCACAATGACAGGAACCTCGTTCGTTTCAGCGATTTGTCACGAGCCCGTGTATGTGGGTCCCATCATTGTTCTGCACAATTACTATCAGCATCTACTTACGTGGTACAATCACTGTCAATAGTTAGTAAAAGGTAGAATCTACATTTCCTAAAAAAACCGCATCACGCCTTGTTATATACAAAACAGATTGACTCTACATTTGCTGAACAAAAATTCCTCATGATGCCTTTGTTACATGTAAGTTTGTACATAATTATATATGAATGTATGTGTTGTTGTGTGTAGCGATAAGGCCGCCCACTGTACTGATCTTATGTGAGGTCTCTTTTAATGTAATTTTCTGGTGTACAATAAAGATTTTTTGTTTTGTATTGTATTGTATGTATCCATACCTACTTAATTGTAAATACTATTTCTAATTTGTTTCTTTTATTTGATTGTAATTTTCTTTGTACTTAATTTATGCTACTTTTTATTCCTAAAAACACGTCTGAAGCCGCGAACAGAAGCAAGTTGAAGAAAATTTTAACAAATCGTGAAAGGAGAAGCATGAAAAAGTTCTTTATCATATTTAATTTTGGAAAAAAGACCTTTTGTGGTTGATTGTATGTACAATTGCGTGGTGAAGCGGTAAATTGAGAAAACTTAGTGGTCCGTTAAATTTGTTAACAGATTATTCTTTAAGATTGCTCGTATGGGAAAATGAACTGCGGTTTCTATAAGCTATAATGTAGGAAACTTTTAATAATGGGGAAATAGCAGAGTTTGAATAATTGCACAATAATACCTTTACGATAAAAGCTAGCGTTTAATAGTAATTTGCTATACAAGAGTGCAAAGTTGCTTTTTAACCGCGTGTTCAATTTTGATGACCGAGCAAGCGAAGGATTCTAAAATGGAATCACGAGCGTTAGCGAGGGAATCAAAAGAGCACGAGGTAATAAATCTTTGCACTCGAGTGCAACACGTAACTTTTCATCCCACCTCAGCGAGGAAAGAGTATTTTTGCTCTTTCATATCTGAGTGCAAAAGCCGTGTTTATCCTCTAGTCTAGCGGATAAAAACGGCGTTTGCACTCAGATATTGAAGAGCAAAAATACTCTTTCCGAGATGGGGGGATGAAAAAAGGATTAAGATCTGTATATCAGTATTTAATAACATAGGAAAACGTATTCAATAAAGCGAGAGATGTCGCTAAAATAAATAAATAAATAAATAATGCTGGACCATTCACACAGCATCATCTAGTCCTAAGCTAAGCAGAGCTTGTGTTATGGGTACTAGATGACTGATATACATTATACAAGGTTATTGGTAAATTAGGAACACTACGTGAACTGCAGGTTCTGCCCATCATCACGAAGACGTTCGTGGAGATACCAGGTCCTAATTCTTGAAATTTCATGACATCCACCTCCCATACAAACTAAAAAATCACTTTAGTCCGGAACCTAAGGAAATAATCCTATTACGTAATTATAATTGCCAATGGTACCTATTCAAATAGAATTTAAATTGAACCCGACTATCATAATAACCTCGTTCGACACATTCGGCCAATAAAATAATCGTCGTCAAATCACTACTTTAAACGCTATAAAAACGAAGCACCTACGCCATTCCTACTCATAACAGATCATAAAAGCATCAGCAAAATTCAGCCATCATACGTAGAACCATCCTGCACCACAGAATAACTAACAATAACTACAACACCCACTCATTGTTCAGGTGACCCAAATATGTTAAACGAAGGGGACAACAGGTCTATAGCGCTGGTCGTGATGATATCCCGAGATATGCCGAGGTGTGCGTGAATGCCAATGCAATACACAGCTTAGAAACACAAACAATGTGATCCCTCGTTCTGCTCCATATGTGCCCCTTTATCCCTGAACTATAAAGGGGCACAAACAAAAGCTCTTAGTAGACAGAGGATTTGATAACGCTTAATTTGCCTATTTACGTTGTGCCGACGAACTTGTGTCGCGACGCGACGGGCCTTTTAAGTTGGCTGGTGAACTTGAACTGGTTGTACTCGTGTGTGTGGTGTGTAGGCATTGAAGTACGTAGTATTTATTATAACTCTATGTGTGTACATAATAATAAGTTGTTTGAGCAAGTAGAAAGTACCTAACTAAAGAGTAATAGCGACACATAATGTAATACAATACAATACAAAATTCTTTATTGTACACCAAAAAAAAGATTAAAAGAAACTTAGACATAAAAACGTCAAAGTACATTGGGCGGCTTTATCGCTTAGAAGCGATTTATTCCAGGCAACCTTTGGATGGATAGAAATTAGAAAAATTAAGAAAGGCAGGGGTGTAACTATACAATACAAATAATAATTTATAAATATTCCTATGCAAGTAGAAAAAAAACCTAGGTAACTACATAAAATAACAATAAATAAAAAACTTTACTACCAAGAACAAAAATGAAAAAATGTAGTACCAATATTCACTTTTTTGTCAAATAGAAATCTTTGACGCGAGCGAATATAAATACTAGAAATAAGGATAAACTCGCTGTGCCTATAACTATAGGCTACACAAGATTAATGTATCTTTCAAAGGTATACGCTTCTACAACAAAACTCCGCGTGAGTTGCAAAAACTATCAATGAATAAATTCAAGCAAATTGTCAACATGGCCTTTGTGAAAAGGCTTAGGTACTACAAAATATCAGATTGTCTAGACGATAAAAAATCTTGGGACGACTTTTGCGCTAACTCGAAAACTAGCATTCTAACAAGGTAAAGGTTTCTTGTTCGCTTCTTTACTTTACCTTAAAAAGATTGAAGTGAACTAAAAATTAGAGTGATCACTTTATTTCCTAGTTTTACATATGTCATGATGTTTGATCTTCGAATGAACTTTAATATATATTAGAGTGCTGAGCCCCAAGTCCATTTGACGATAGTGAGACGAGACGTGATCGTCTCATATTTGTATGGAATTTGCGTTTTTCCCTGTCCCCACGATGGAGGCGCTGTACAAAACCTATGGAAAAATTTGACGTGACGATCGTCACGTCTAATTTTTAACATAGAAACATAATACATAGAACCTCATCCTCTTTAGTTTTTCGTTTCGTCGGTTAAATAAAAATCGATCAACTTTTAAAACAGCCTAAATTGAAGGAACCAAAACTGCGACGAGACAATTCATTTAAAGCATCGCATGTTTCCCAACGATCAACCCTACTCAATATTTCAAAGCACACATAAAGGGTGCGGTACAAATAAGATAAGTCCAACCTTCGTGGGAACGGGAATGAAGTCTCCATCTTGAGCGCATCAAGTGCTGAACCAGACCAGATGTAACCCGTCTATAAAAAGACTACTGTATCTATTCATTAAGAGAGCTTTTAAGATAATGTTTTAATGTTTCTATAGAGAACGATGTTTGTGTGACACATTTGTTGGTTTTCTAAATGGATTTGTTATTAGATTCTAATTGGACTACATTGGTGGTCCGATGTTTACTTTTTGGATTTAAACAATGCAAATCAATTTTAAAAACTTTAGTTATTAGTTAACTTAAGATTATTCCGGATTTTATTACCATTTTATGCAAAGTCAATTTGTTTTAACGGGAAATTTTAAAAGTCGGTAGAGAATTTTATAAAATTTAATGCTGGTTTGTAGATAGAACGTTAATTTTAAAATAATGCAAGATAATGCTCAGCCTCAACAAAGAAAGAATGTCTGTGTATATTAATTAGGGTTATCTCCTTCGTTTTATATATAGTTAAATTATTAAAATATGATTCCAGTTATATGGTCAACTATTATTTGTTCCAAGGCGGGATCAAACCAGCAACCTCCATCGTCGCAGGTGGACTTTCGCCCGTCGGGTCACATCGGTCGTCGATTATAAATAAGATGTTTGGTTTGGTATAATATAATGTTCAGGATAATAATTACTATACTAAATGAAATTTTAGTAAAAATCCCGAAATTTTTTGGGATTTTTTTTATTTCATAGAGATTACCCAGAGTGCAATGGCTTACTCATAAATACTCATAATACAAAAACCTTAGAATTACTAGTGTCTAAACGAACCTAATTATTCTTCGTGAAACACTGCTCTCGACTCGAGGGAAGAATGCTTTCTAAAACTAGATTTTCCAGTTCAATCAGTTCAGTTATAGATAAGTTTTGTTGCTGTTGTCCATTATAAGAAAGTGGAACTGAAAATAAAACCTCGACTCGACTTTGCAATCGTATTAGGTCAAGGTTGGGTTGCAGAAATCGATGAACCAAAAGAAATACTATTTTTCAAAGTGAAAAAAGATTAATTTTACTAATGACAAGGCACAAAATAAACAAGAATGACAACAAAAACGGTCATAATTCGAGAATGTTCCGAAGATAACGTGGATTTTCTATTTCTATATATTGTTTGAAGCTCCATATTCTCATGAGATGTTAACTTCGCTACCTACATAAAAGGCTATTTTAAACTAGCTATCCTAGTTTTTGCTCTAAGTACGATTCTCCAACGATCTATTTGCATCGTAACCGGTGTTGCAGGTTTCATAGCAATGAAGCTAACTTGGTTACATTATACCATTTACAGAACTTTACATGCCATAAACGCAGTTTCTGGATCATTTTTTTATAGACTATAGGGTGCTATAGGCCTTCGTTTGACCAAAATCTCACCTGATGGAAAGTGAAGATGTGACCGACGATGATCACGAAGAATGAATGAATGAAATAGTTTATTAGACATAGACAGTACACGCAAATAGGTACAATTACTATAACTAAATTTAAATAAAAAACATAAATTAAATCAGTAGGTAACGTACAAACGAAGAGATACCTATTTAGTCTTGTCTTCTACTTTGCGTGTTTGACGGTTGATATCCCATTATTTTTAGATGCCTCATCATCATCGGCCTATGTGAGTTAGTCGACTGATGGACATAGGCCATCCTAATAAGCACCATAGCGCTCTGTCTTCAGCTTAACGCATCCAGCATCTGACCGCAGTCTTTCGCAGGTCGTCATCCCACCTGGCCGGTGGGCGTCCAATACGTCGTTTACTGAGTCGTGGTCTCCACTCAAGAATACGTTTACCTCAGCGGTTGTCGGTTCTACGCGAGATATGGCGGGTCCACTGCTACTTCAGCTTGCTTATTCTTATAGCTATATCGATGACTTTGGTCTTTGGACTTTTGTCGGGTGTTTTCGTTACGAATCCTATATCCTTCAGAGAAACTTCAACCATAACTATGCTGCTACGCTATGCTAGCTATGCTGAACAGAACTCTGTTCCATAGCTCTATTTAAGATGCTCTATTTAAGACAATTGCTCACAATTTGAACCTAATAATTGAAGCATGAGAATAAGTAGGTTAGTATTTACAAATGAAACAGTTGAGTTAACTACAGACTAATGCAAACAATCTATACTTAGCTGAACTGATTCAACATTCAAAAAATTCAAAATTCAATAACTTTATTTCTTTAGGCTTACAAAATAAGCACTTAGACGATAGCATTCAGATTGATAGCAATACCAATCGAAAGCGTCCCCAAGACGCTGGCTGCATTGCCCCGCTGTATACCAACCAGATACCAACCCACGGGTTACAACCTACAACCAGCTGCTCTGAAGAATTGTTGGAAACTCAAAGCGCCTCGGTACCCCACGAACCTAGGGGAGCAAAATCTCAACTGCAAGGGAAATAAATGCGTAGGTTTTTAGATACTTACCTTTTTCGTTGTCTTTTTGAGTTCAAACGATAGTCCGAGATTAGTTTTGAGGAAATAGTTCTACTTGGTCTTTCAAAAAGTTAGATATGGACACAAAATATGTATCTTGTAACTGTGTAACTATTCGGGGCTGACAGATCGAGATTAGCGGATGAAGGCGTAACTTTTTATTTTCCTCCACTAGAATGAATGAATGAATGAATACTTTATTGCACCTAAAAAAATAACATAAATAATCCTTATATCTAAATTAATATCTAGAGTAATGTACTATCGGCCAGCAGATATGCAAATCTTTTTAGCAACGCAAAAATACAAAGAAATCGTGCCTTCGAATTTAAAGCTTGTGTTCATCTTCATTAAAATTCCATTCACAGCCCAAACATTTGATAAAACAAAACTTGGACATCAAGTTATTTAAGTTATGCTTGCAAGATTCGGTATCTATTCGGATCTCCAGAAGAATCCCTTAATTAAATTAATGGTTGGCAATTTTGATAAATAAAATAAATAGTGTTGTAGTATTTTGACGTTAATGAAAATATATGGGTCCAATTAGGTGGAGTGTCTCTCGAGTGGGTTTCATTGAATGAGACTCATCAATTATTCAAGCAGTTTTGATGAAGTAAACAACTTGAAAGTTGATACTACTATAGACTTTTGTAAGCTATAACCTGTTGATTTATAACAATCGGTCATTCATAACATCCGCATAGGTACTACCTAATGCTTTATGAGTTATGACTAATTTGATTTTATTTGCGAGCTTTTATTATAAAACTTTTGAACCTAACATGGTTTGTAAAGGGATATTGGAAAACTTAAAAATCAAATCATGGTAAATATTCCGCTTCAAATAACTTTTATGAACTATTTGTTGTTTTAATTTATTTTTTAAATTAGTGTCTGACTGCGGCTTTCTTCGTATTTTTTGGGACATGATGACATGATGACATGATCTTGATGAAAAAGCGAAACGAAGCGTTGTCTTCTCGAAATGCGAATCGTAATTTCATAATTCCATATTTTGCTGCTGGAATGATATTGAGACAAAAACCTGCATTACCCAAACAGGAGACGGACGTGGGAGGTGTATTGATGTCAATATTGAATCTTGGGTGGTCGTTTCCTTACATGTAGTCAGTTATTGCATTTGTGTATAGAGTGAATGAACTCTATCTGACAATATCATCTAAAATAATGAAGGACTTGCTGTGCTTAGTAATATAGGTAATGTTACTGTTGGCATTACAAAACCCTACCTGATCTTATTGTACTACCCTTTGTTGGCATTCAACAAACTTATATATTAAATCGACATTTTCTTATCTGTGAATATTTGAAGATTCACAACATTGCAAGGCCGTCTACCATTTTACTTTTCTCTTTTCTTCTTTATCTAATACCTACGCTCTCAATTTTTTTTAAACAGTTCTACAGTTCTATCTATCTATCTATCTAGAATTATTATATTATAGATTCTAGTTTATTAATCTTTTTTTTATCAAAATATATTTGTTTTTTTTTTCTTATAATTCCTTTAAGAATATGTTCATTTTATTTATTTATTTATTGAGGAATAACAAACGACTACATTGTGCTTATTATACATTTGTGTTAGTTACTTTACAATGTAAAGATGATGATGATTTTCTTCTAGATTAGCGGAAACTAATCGTACTCCTTTTGATTTTGCGGAAGGTGAGAGAGAATTAGTTTCTTTAGTTTATTTTTGTTCTGCTGGAAGATGCTCTGCTAACTTCACATACACTAGTCATCTTGGCTATATTAATGCCCTGTCAATCTCAATCTGTGTACCAAGAATCACACGCTACTACCATGGGATTCTAGGGCAAATTAAATTGTCCTGATCTCTTACGCCATCTCCCATTTGGTGTTTCAACAATCCACCAATTTGGTTCATCAGCTCAATTGCTCTTAATACGGATTGCTCATGGCCGATTAGTGCAGTCGGATTGAAAAGTGGATTAGAAAAGAAATTATTAATGGTTTACCTAGAGCTCAGGGAACGCTAGAACCTATCTCTTGTCAAATTAGTCTTCCTGTTAAGTAAATAAAATAAATAAATAAAACTGGACCATCCACATCATCAAGGGACATGAAGTGGACAACCAGCCAGCAACCGACGACTAATTGGTTACCACATACAAAGTACCTACATAATCGATTTTGACATTTAAATTGTGTATAATAAAACACTATATAATATCCACCACTTCTGCTCGTGAGTATACGCTGCGAACATTTTTAATTGCTCCCAGAACCGGCTGTAATCGGGGCCGATGGACGATATTAATTGCAGTTGTCATCGGTGCTGATCACTTCCAGAATTTTAAAACGAACTCAGCTCCTTTTGCAGGGTTTTAATGGGCTTACGCCCCAAGATATCGCGTCACCATAACCCAGGCTCTTTATGAAGATGAAGATTGTAATTCGATCTGCAAAGAAATATTGTAGCAAGCCATATTTTTATGGTATTATTTCATTGTAATTCAAGATTACGATTAAATAAATTTAAAAAAAAATAAACAATGCTGGCAAATTCACACAGCATTATCTAGCCCCAAGTTTAGCTGAGTTTGTGTTATGGGTACTAGATAACTGATATACATAACATAATACAGTACAGTACATATTTTTTATTACACATAGAAAACATCGAGAACACCTGGAACAAATATCTGCAGATCGTACCAACATTTGTCCCAAGGCGGAAATCGAACCCGCAACCTCCTGCGTCGCAGGTGGAACTTCGCCCACCGCACCACAGAGGTCGTCATACACATAATATACTTGAGTTACGACGTGCTTAGAAATCGTTTGATGCTCGCACACGCATTGAATTTTAATCATATCGTCGAGTGATCAAACATGACATGAAGAATATTATCGTCGATGTAGTATAGGTTACTTGACTACTACTGGGAAATAATTCTAACGTCTGGTAAAAATAATGCAAAATGTAACTAATATTTCTTCAATGCCTGTCGTATTAGGTAGTTATAAAAACTAATTTTAAAGTTTGAATGAAAATAATGGTGCGCCAAAACGATAATCTCTGTCATGGCTCCGCTGACATGACTCGATGACGTCACACCTCACACCACACCTCACAATAATAACAACACGCACTGTAATCTGTGATAGGTGTGATGTCACCAGCGATGCAACCACACGCAGTGTTTTCGGTCACGTGATCGTGTATAAAAAATGTGTAATTTTAATACCGTTTTTACATTAAATAGGCATATTTTTTTATGATGAAAACAATTTTTAACTTATTTTCAATGTAGTCAAATAGCCTGGATTCCAATATCCTTCATATATTAACATTGTTATTACATTTTTTTTGGTATGTATACAGTGAATCACGTTGGTTTATCATCATATTCGACGGAATACCGCGAAATACAAGCGAAACTTACCGCTACGGGTAACGAATACCGCGTAGATTCGAACAGACCTTAAAATCAGTTCCAATGTAAACACTAAGCTATCGAACCGTTATTCACTATTCGCTGGGGTCATCGACCGATACCAGGTGGGCCACGGCGTGTTTGTAACACCCTTATCTATTAGCATAGATCGGGATAGGGAAACACGGAGTTCGTTATCTATGTGAATTGCAACTTTGAATATTGACCATTGGACATGAAATAACGATGGAGTTGCTATGTTTCTAGATGTTTTAGAGCAAATTTGTGAAATGTTTCTTGTAAATGTGGACATTTTTCTTTGTACAAACAAAGTATAGAATTTAAAAATTTTATTTAAATTTTAGGTGAGTCATGTTGTGAAATATTTTGTATTCTATAGGTATCTACTGGCTATCAAGTAGGTATCCTAGACACGATCCTAGACGTAACGTATATGATGACTCTGTTATAATTAGTTATAAGAATGATATGGTTTTAATAAACGAATTGATTTAAAAGATATAATGAGTTAGAAATTAACTAACAAATCATTTAATAAATTTAAAACATCAAAATTAAATACTGCACTTAATATTAAATACACACTATAAAAATTAGTCATTCATTAAATAACCCGCCCCTGACCATTCCCGGTGCAAAGGTGCCCATAACACTTGCAGCATTGCCTCGCTAGAAACTCGCTAGTTAGAAATTATATCAAATAAGGTGATTGTTTTTTTATTTCATACTTGCTGAAATGTTTATGATGAAAGAAACACTTGCCAAAGAATAAACTTTTCTGACGTAAACTTTTTTGCTAACTCCAAATATGTAGGCAGTTACAATTACAATATTTCGGTAAGAACATGTGACAACACTATTGTCATCAAAATAAAAATTTATAACGTTAGTTTAAAATTACAAAAAAATATATTTACAATCTTTCGGTAAAAAGACGTGACAAAACTGTTGTCACAAAAAATATCAAATATAAAACGACAGTTTCAAATTACAAAAATTATATCTACCTAATGATTTCAAAATACATTTATCTACAACTTAAAACGTATTTAATAGCTCCCTTAATAAGGGCAGTTAATGTAGCTTGAGTGTTGTTAATGAGCTCATGAAATATATTTCCAATTATACATCTCGTAAAAGAATAGTCAAAGACGTAATTACAATAACTCTACGCCTACAAGCTATAAGAAATTTCAAATTTTACTATGCCTGAAGAAACCTTGGTTATAATCAGGAGGACAGAGGCCAATTTCGATAACCAATAGCTTTACTATGATAATGATATTGTTCCAGAATAGTCCATAGATGAAACCACACACTCTAGATAGAGTGTGTGGTGTTATTTGCACGGAGAGATTGATAGAAATGATCTTTCAACTTTACACTTTTGACACGTCCCTTCAATCCAATCGTGAGCCACCACCTATAGGATTCTGTTTAGAAATATAAATATAAAGCTATTCTTGTACAACAATTTAAATGAACGTAGGTAAACTTTTATGAAACTAAATTAAATTGGTGCTAATATCGATATTTTGTTGACAAATCGATTATAATCATTCTATCAGCCAGTTTTTCATCCGCGTGTTATAATTTGACAATAGTTTAAACTTTTTGTTAACCTCTAGTGTGTTTACATGTCTGTGGAGAAACCAAGACTTGGTTCGTAGAACAAATAAACAAAACTTAATGGGGATAAGTGTTATTATGATATATTACTGCTTTGACATATATAATAATTAAAATGACCAAGTTTTTATTCGTACAAAATACAAAATCGAGCTTTACGCAGAGGGACTACACTTCTATACAAAGCATTAATATAGCATATGTATTATAAAGCACTCATCCTGATAAAGTTTTGTTTATTTGTTTTACGAACCAAGTTTTGGTTTCTCCACACACAAGCAAACACGCTAGAGGTTAACAAAATATTTAAACTATTGTCAAATTATAACAAGCGGATGAAAAACCGGCTGTATGCAATCTATTGAGTTTTGCTATTGATTATTATGCTCTGGCTAGTCTTTAGTATGCATAACGAATTAATTTCTTTTTATGTCTGATGTATGTCTTAGTCAAAATGGTGTCAAATTCTAACGTTTAGGTGCAGTCTGTTTTAATTCTTTCGGGGTCTCCATTAAACCGAATACTGGCTCCGATTATTATTTAATTTATCGTCAGTAATTTAGTGTTAAATTCGTAGATTATGCCCTGATGAGATTTGATACGTATCATTTACATGTTAATCGGACGGTATCAGATCACACCTAAGCTGAGACCACCTCATTTACAGGATTATAACGCTTTTGGATATACAGGAAGAGTAGAACAGCATCAGAGAGCGTAGGCTTCTTTGAAAAGAAAGAAAGAGAAAGGAAATAATTTTACTAACCTTAAATCTACACAACAAAAACTTAGACATTAATCAAAGCTAGGTAGGTACTTGAGCCGGGTTTGTTAGAAATCTCAAAATGGGACGCATCCGGAACGTTTTCAGTATAAAATTTGAGTTTCCAGACCCCACTTTGAGCCGAATCAAGTGGGACGAGTCCGGAATATCTATTTTATGAAACACCCGAATGTAACAGGTATCTACTTATTTTTGATTTGGCCATCTATTCTGATCCGAGAAGTTTACCTATCGGTAATAATTAGCGCTAGCTTTTGTTTTTAGTTGTTCACAAACACTGTTAGCTAAGCAGTTCCTGACCAAGAAGTACCAACTAGATACTTCTTATTAGTAGTACAATATAATACAAATCGCAAAATTTTTATTTAATAATATTGTAAAGTACCTACTTGAAGAGTGTAGAAAAAATTACTAACCGTCTTGAAAATGTTTTTCATCTCGAAAAGAGTCGACAGCTAAGTGCAAAAGCAAAAGTTTTTATCCGCCGTTTTAACCGTTTTTATTTAGAACATCGTCTGCACGATGTTCTGAATTCAATTCACTTTATCCTCTAGCGGATAAAAACGGCTTTTGCATTCGGATATCGAAGAGCAAAAATACTCTTTTCGAGATTGAGATGGCATGAAAAGTTACGTGTACGTGAAAAAATCGCACTCGATGCACTCGAGTGCGATTTTTTCAAAGATTTTTTACGTCGTGCTCCTTTGATTCCCTCGCTAACGCTCAGGATTCTAATTTTGAATCACTCGCTGCGGCGCTCGTTATTCAATTTTAGAATCTTTCGCTGGCTCGGTCATCAACATCGGGCACGCAGTTAAAAAGCAACTTTGCACTCTTGTTTAACAAGTAACAATTTTTTTCATTGGAGATAAATTATACTAAGCTTGTTCAGACTGTGTTATTCTCTTTCTATCTATATATTTATTACTCTGAGGCTCTTAACGTCCATCTATTGGGCGAAGTTCAATAAACAGTGTAACAAATGGGTGATATCTATATTCTGTTAACACTTCATACAGAAAAAGAGTTAAATTATAGACAAGATCGTTGTCGAAGTTGTAGAAAAAGTTTGTCAACATACTTAGGGACATTTAAGTGAAGGCCAATAACACTCATATTTACTTTCGTATGGCCATAAGTATACCTATTTAATACGACATGAACGATACAAAAAGAGTTTTTATCGTGGGTCGAAATTTAAAAAAATGGAATAGGTTATATGTAAACACAAAATATTAAGCTATTTTTGTATAAAATTTGAATTGTCAAAGTGCTTATTTTGTAAGCCTAAAGAAATAAAGTTATTGACTTTTGACTTTTGAAAAAATAATTTCACCGACTCAAAAAAGAGGTCAGTTCCTGACGCTCCATGCATAGTCCTGTAAGTATCTGAAATAGGACTAACCTAAATAAATATATTATCTCACTAATATTATAAACGTGAAAGTTTAGATGGATGGATGGATAGATAGATGGATGGATGTTTGTTCCTTTATCACGCCAGAACGGCAGAACGGATCTGGATGAAATTTGGCACAGAGATAGATTATAGTCTGGAATAGGACATAGGCTACTTTTTATCCCGGAATTCCCACGGGAACGGGAACTACGCGGGTGAAACCGCGAGGCGCTGCTAGTATACTATAATTTTTTTGTTTTATTTTAGTATGGATCTAGCGTGTTCTTTCATTTTTCTTTCTTTCCTACATAATATTGTTTACACCTACCTATTATATTATTACCTAATTAATCTTGTAACCATACTAGTGGTCAAACCTTTGTGAAGATAAAAAAATAAACATTATATTATTATTATTACTTATTATTTTAAAGAGGAAAGTTGGTTTGTTTGAATTGCATAGGCTCCGAAACTACTGGACCGATTTGACAAATTCTTTCACCATTAGAATCTTACATTCGACGACCGATGTGGCACGCAGGAGGTTGCGGGTTCGATTCCCGCCTCGGGACAAACGTGTGTACGATCTACAGACATTTGTTCAGGGTGTTCTGGTCGTTTTCTATGTATAATAAAAATGTCTATCTATGTATTGTATTATATTATGTATATCAGTTATCTGGTACCCATAACACAAGCCCTGCTTAGCTTGGGGCTAGATAATGCTGTGTGAATTGTCCAGCATTATTTATTTATTATTATTATTACCATTATCTACGAGTATACTAATATTTTACAGAGGCAAGATTTGTATTTACAATACAATACAATACAAAAATGCTTTATTGTACACCATAAAATAACATTACAAAGAGACATCACATAAGATAAGTACAATGGGCGGCCTTATCGCTAAGAAGCGATCTCTTCCAAGCAACCTTTGGATGTATATTTATTAATTTTATTATGTAACCATATTTATGTATGTAACGAATAAAATAAAAAGCTACTGGACCGATTTCAAAAGTTCTTTCATCATTAGAAAGCTTACTTTCTAGGGAGTGACATAGGGTATGTTTTATCCCGGAATTCCCACGGGAACGGGAACTACGCGGGTGAAACTACGAGACGCTGCTAGTTCCTGATTTAGGCGATAGAATCTACCCGTGCGAAGCCGGGGCGGGCCCCTAGTTGTCATAATTATAATTATGATTTTACTGTGATTCAAAATCTTCGTATATTTATACTACCGCGGTTATAAGCCGGCTCGTATCTAAACAATGGCACTCCTTGCATCTTGTTCACACGCAGAACATTTTGGAACACGTGTTCCACAGTTCCCACCAGCAATGCGGGCGCTATTCACAACACTACGATGATCAACATTTCAACACCGAATCTCAACTCTATTTTATAGTGCTTAAGCTCCAATAGGTTATGAGGAGTGTTTACCATAGATCGCGTTACGGAATAGTTTCTGAAGACTCATTTGGGTAAGAATTACCGTTGAAACTGATACGCCAAGTACCATTTAGGTGGGGATAGTCTTTCATACAATATGGGTGGGGACGTAGATCTGACATTCGGTTTTTAGGGTTCCGTACCCAAAGGGTAAAACGGGGCCCTATTACTAAGACTACGCTGGCGTCTGTTCGTCTGTCCGTCTGTCGTGATGTATTTCTGTTGCCGCTATAACAACAAATTACTACAAAATTATTCAATAAATAAAATAAATATTCAAAGGGGCTCCCATACAACAAACGTGTTTTTTTACCGTTTTTATAGATAATGGTACGAAACCCTTCGTGCACAAGTCCAACTCGCACTTGGCCGGTTTTTATGTGACATTAAAGATTATGTTTCGTTGGCATTGGAAATGATAAGCGTGAAATAAGTACACCAATACCGTTTATAGATGTTGGAGTATGGAGACCACCAAGGCAAAATGTGATACTTATGGTGTGAAGTTCAAATTTTGTTAGTGAGATAAGAATCTTGATTATTATGTACTAACGTTTAACTCTATAGTGTAGACTCTAGAGAGAGGTTACAGTAGGCAAGGAGGTTTAGGGATAAGTTATACTTGTGAACTATGTTCCTGTTCGATACATCGATCACGTAGGTACCTATTTATGCATCATCAGCAGTTTGACTTAAAGCGTATAATATAGAGGCAAAAACACGAAAATAAGGTATTTTTGAACCCGTTTTCTGACATAAATATTGACTGTGGAGTTTTGAAATTTATATATCCTGTAACACAATATAATCTTGAAAGAGTTCTTGGCGGTCCGAAATGTTTGCCGATAATTAGAGTTTAGTTTTTATAGTGTTAGTTATAGTGTGTGTTTAGTTGCTTCGAACCCACTTTTTATCGGTGTCTATAATTCGATCAGTACCAAATTCAGTATAGTGATTCACATAGTTCATACCTATTTTTTGGCGGTCCATTATCGTCTAAAAGCAGCCAAAATAACGATAATAAACGTGAAAACGTATTTTTGCCTACAAAATCTGTGATACATACCGGACCAGTTACTCGTCACCTAAACGCAGAGGATGGTATTATTTGGTTGATAAGGGCACTACATTGTATGCTGAATCGAAAACAAGCTTTCTTTGCTGCTTAAAGGCGCGCGGAAATGTCCAAAGTCATTTGCCTTACTATTCGCCTTAAGTCATAGACATAGAATGTTTCACTACCCTTAAGTAGGTTAGGTACTCGTGCCGCGAGCGCGGACCGAGTGCCTACGGACGGAGGTCAGTGCATCAGCAGCAACCATACCAACCGCACTCATTAACATCATAAACAGTCGTATTATACAATATAGCTATTGTTTCTATACTCGACTTTTATATCAGCGTCCCGGGAAGAGCTAGTCGTTATTCCTACAGTTCCCGACTCAGCATAGGAGTTTATAACTACAAAGGTACTACGCTAGCTCTAAGCTAAGCAGAGCTTGTGTTATAGGGACTAAATAACTGATATACGTAATACTTTAACAGGATGTCAAGAAACATGCGAGAACACTGCGGGACTAGGTACCGGACTAAAAATTGAAGCGATTTTTTTTTAATCCATACCTAACACCTTTTTTCTTATTTGATAATAAATACAATTTATACTTAAAGCTGTTTATGGTATAAAAATTGACTTGTTTAAGTGCTTATTTTGTAGGTAAGTCTAAAGATATACCTAAGGTTATTGACTTTGACTTTGACATGTGTACTAAGCGAAAGGGGGTGATTCTGGACCCCGAGAAAATCACCTCTTGTTGTACGAATTTTTGAATTACGAACATATTTTTACTTTTTTGAGATAAATTAGGGATTTTTTTCATCATCCTCGTGTTTTTTCTGTGTATTCTTACATTATTATTATTACTATTGTTTCGAAATTTCAAAGGATTAACATGATTTTTACCCGACTACCAACAGGGGAGGGTTATGAGGTTAGCACCCTATGTTTGTATGTTTGTATATTTGTATGTTTGTATGTATGTGGCCGATTTCTTTGTTCCCACGTAGCGCTGAAACTACTGGTTCGATTTCATATAATAAATTCACTCCGGAACATCGCTTTTGCTGAAAAGACCAGCAAAAAAAATTGTGAAATACAAAAATGCGTGTAAAAGTTTTTATACATTTAAGTTATATCAAAGAACGTACAAAGATCCGTCTCAGTGCAGTTTCACTGAAGCCTAAAATCGTGCCAACCTTTTATAGGAACATTCGCGCGTAAAAATCAAATATATGCTGACTTCCGCTTCTGATTCGAGAAAAGAGTCAATACCGGTACAAATAGGTAAATAAAATGACGATACAGCAAAGGGTTAAATCTCGTCAAATAAAACATGAAAGATACTGTATTACGCAGAGGTTAATAATTTTTTGTACATTATTTACAAGACCCTATAGGAAACTCATTATTCTTTATGAAGGTCTTAAGAGGATCGAAAAGAGGAAAACATGTGCCTATCCAAAAGCAGGGGTAAGGAGATGAAAACGGATTCTCTGCAAACCCTCGATACAGTATTGTTATAAATTGGAAACAAGAACGCCAGGATAACAAGCTTCTGATAACAAGACCACTTTATTTCCAGTTTGTTATAAGAATAAGCCATTTTTAGGGTTCCGTACCCAAAGGTTAAAAACGGGACCCTATTACTAAGATTCGCTGTCCGTCTGTCCGTCTGTCACCAGGCTGTATCTCATGAACCGTGATAGTTAGACAGTTGAAATTCACAGATGATGTATTTCGGTTGCCGCTATAACAACAAATACTACAAAACAGAATAGAATAAATATTTAAGGGGGCTCCCATCAAACAAACGTGATTTTTTAGTCGTTTGTATATAGATAATGGTACGGAACCCTTCGTGCGCGAGTCCGACCCGGACGGAGTGCAGAACACTAGGACGTACAAAAGTACAACTTTGTTGGGGTGGTGCTCGCTTCAAGGTCAATCAAGCAACAACAATCATCTTTTTGGATCTATGTCTGGTTCGACACGATGCTGTCAATGTCTGTGATTCTCCGTGATTACTTGATTAGATATCAAATGTCCATAACCCTTTCTGAGAGGACAAGACAATAAGTGAATTATTGAAATTATAAATACTATTTAACGGTTATTTTCGCGTTTATTTACCTTATTTTACCGACGTTTCCATTTCCACAGGTTTATACACTGTCGTGGAGGTCATCCCGTGACATCCCGGGATTTCTTCCAGGCAAACTTTGGATGGACAGGCTCGGTACGTATTTAAGCTGGCGGTGGCGTTATTGATGTGATGTGAGTCATAATTAAAATAATAAATAATTCACCATATAAAAATAGATAGATAAAAAACAGAAAATGCAATGATTTTTAAAAAGAGAGCAACAATACATAAAAACAGCAAACAGATAACATTTCAGCCAATTGAGTTCAGAATCGTATAAATCTAAACTCATTTAAACTAACGACATCCAATAAATACATCTCTTTCTACGAAATGCAAAAGATTTCGTCCAACCTTAACGTTTCACTAAAATAGATTTGTTCCTAAGTCGACTCACTTTGTTCCGTGACTTTCTGCCATAAACGTGTACCAAAGACTACGAACGAGGGCTATATGTAGTTGGGAAACTCAATTTATGGAAGTTATTTCGAGTGAAACGAACATTATCTAGTTCCTGCCGGGGACTGACCAGCAACAAATTCGCGATCGATCGATTCGGCTGAAAGTTTCAGAAACGTATTAAAAAAAACAGGCTTACAACATCTTAAATGCCTTGTAAGTGGCTGAGAGGTTTAAAAGCACTTGTTTATTTTAATGTAAAGTAGGACTATACATACAAAGTGCCACGGAACATGTGCTTTGAGCTGAAAAGAAGCGATTCTGGACCTGGAGGTGATCAACTTTTGTTCTACGATTTTTGAATTTAGAACAATTAAAAATAAGTAAACTACTTGTTATCCGTATTAGTTTGTGATTGAAGTTGTAAATAAATATATTTTCTTTCTTTGTTGGAATGATTTTCTTTGATAAGTGGGCCGCGTTGAGTGGTCTTGAATCAGGGGTCCTTTTGGGATAAATTGGCAATTTTGACTTACAACGGTTGTGTTATCGCACGTGTAGAGCCGACTGCGAATTTAAGGAACTCTGTTTATGTGAAAAGGAGTTTTTGAATCCATGACTTGTAAGTCGTTGTACCTGCATTAGTATAGTATTAATGCAAGTAGATTTAAATGTACAGAGTCCCATAAAGTAATTTTAAGCGTCGTCATTGCTAACCTTTGTTTTGAATTTTCATCGAATAATGATAAGTCCCCTCATCAGAGAACATAATGTCTGCTGCTGAACATGCCCGGGATGAGTTGCCCTTGTTGTGTTGTGTGTGTGTTATTGAGCATCCGTTAAACATGGGACCAAGGGAGGTCTTGTCCCCCCGGGGGATTGCCATAATCACCACACTTGACTAAAATAACAACTAACTGGCTAAAGGTTTCTTAGTCGCTTCTTTACTTTAGTCTTTATACCGAAGCGACAGAAATCATAAGTACCAATTTATTTCCGTGTCAGTGTTGTTATTTTAAGAATTTGACCTTTTTTAAGTGTACATTTTTGTATTTATGGAAATAAAGAATTTTTGATATTGATTGATTGTCTGTCAGTATCAAAAAATGGTCCCTTGTTCTACTAATTCCATATTACCATAGATTCAATCCCCATTCTCATTAGCCCGTGCTAACCACAAGTAATGATACTGCCTTGTCCAGTTCCATGCCGCACGCAATCTATTGACTGTGCAGCTCGGTCGGACACAGCTCAGAATATACAAACATTTGATTGGTGATAAATAATAGATTCAGACGTTACTTTGCGGAAATCCATTGCAAAATATAAGGATGAAAATATTTATTAACAAGTATTGTGGTGTCCTGTTGATGTCTCGTGGAGAGACGAAACTAGTTGACGTCTTGCTTTGATAGGTATTTTTTCATTTTGTAGTTGGCGTCGTTTTCTTCTACAACGCGGACTACATTTTGTTAGAACTTATCGGAGAAGGTCTTTCTCGCGGAATTGTTACTAAATATTTTCATCCTTATATTTTGATTGGTGAGTTGTCAAACCAAATACCAATTATCCCACAAATGGGTCCACTTATCAATGTTTGTATTAGTTTGTGTAAAGCCTCCTGTACCTCGGGAAAAAAGGCGCTTGCAAGGAGCAAAATAGAATTTGACGTTTCATTGAACATGTTCGTTGCGAATGAAACATTACGCCCTGTAACGCCTGTCAGTAACCCGCATCTGATGTCGTCGCAGGCATTGCCGGCAGTCATCGAAATTCCTACAGCAGTTTACTGAAATGCAGCGCGCACGGTGCCAATAGGTGCGCGATGCTTCATATAAAGATTTAGAAATATTGGCAAATATTGACGAAAATTCGATGACTGCAGGGAGTGCCACGTCTGCCGCGCGGCCAGGTGCGCGTTTAGCTTAATAGTAATTAAACATAATGTCGTTTGCATGCTCTTTGGGAGTACCTACTTTATTTCATTCTATGTCAGCCAAGTTCGAATCGAGCGTCAATAATATAATGATTAGATATTGAAAAATCCATACGCGAGCGGAGGTTAGATTTTTTCAGTGACAACAGTATGCGCGGTCAAATACGAATGAGATTTATTTAAGAATTCTAATGCGACCCTCCGTGACTCAGAATTTGCCCCGTATTGGCTTCCAATAACACAACATAATATTAAGTTTCTTTATCTATTTCGTATCTATTTTTTTGTATGTACATTCTGTTTCTTCAATTCTCATTTATCTGTTTTTGTAATTAAATATCTTAATTTGTAATATACCTATCTAATATTTATGTTTCTGGGTTTCAAAAAAAAATATTTTTTTCTTTCTAAATCTGAATTGCGTCTGAGTCGGGTATTAATGTTCTACCTATCAACTCGTAAGTTAACAAACCGTTTGAGTTTAAGCTGTGCCAAGACACACCCAGTTAATCTATTGTCGTGTTGCTTTGTGCCTATTAGTTTTAATGGCCTTAGTTATCTCAAAGTAATATTGGAAACTACAAAGACTAGCTATAGCTAGTCTTTGTATTTGTATGGCTATAGCCAGTGACGCGCTCTACGCTAAGGTGCTACGGAAGACCAGTTCACTCAAAAGATTAAACAAACTCTTGAAAAGAGGAGATCTTTTATTTCGTAGAAAGGTAGGTTACAATTCTGTCCAAAAATTGTATACGAATTGAAATAACACGGTCACAGAGGAGGCTTGACGGAAAACGGGATTGAATAATCTCATAGAGGCATCAAACTCGTCCACACTCACAGAAAAACTGAAACGAAGCTGTCAAAAGTCCGGCTCCGGTACTTCAAGGAGCTGGGCTGGTTAGGGCCTGATTAGGCAGGGGGACAATACACTCCCATGCGAGATGTCAGTGCAAATTCCAGTTCCCCAAATTAAAATAGGCTAGTTTCCTAAAAAAATATTCCGTCACTCAGATTATCAAAAGATATTGGACACGTATTTTTTCTTTTGTCAATCAACCAAAAAATGACTAAAATGCAGCGCGTCGAAGTTTGAGAGTGTTGGTTCGTGACGTCACAAAGTCGCTTAAAATTGTCGCCCGGCGTGTGACGTCACGTGGAATTTTAACTGGCTCTATATCTTCATATTTTTTTGTTTAATTAAACTTCGGATAATATATCTGACGGACTAACAATCCTATTAGACACTAGATGTCTTAAATTTTATTTATGATCGTCTCAAATGCATCATTTATAACCATGAAAAATTGTGAACCTAATTACAACATGATTTTATAGAAAACAAGCATCTATGAATTAAATTCTTATGTAGATATGTGGGTAAATAGTAGTACAAAAGATATACAAACACGAGATCTAAGATATACATTATTAAGATTCTTCGTGCGTACGGTACTACATAGGTACTACAACTGCCACTGGAAAACTACCTCTAGCCGAACGATTTTAGGGTGTAGTTTGATTAACTCTGTATATTCCTTATCCCTTTGAATTCGAACAATGCTCAGTATGCGAAATTGTTGTCGACCCCTGTACGTGTCGACTTCTGTCGACTGCTGCCGGTATGACTCTTGGTGTTACAGAATTCCCTTTTCTTTATTATCTCCGTTGGATATACATAACTGAGAGGTCGACAGTTGAAAATGCTTTGAACGTTCCCCGATTCCCAATTGGGCTACCATTTGGGCTGAAAAGCTACCAACACTTTGTACTGGCACACGTGTAATGCGTTACCAAAGGATATTTAGACTTACTTTACACGAACAAGAGACGTTGGGTTATTTGTTTCTGCAGGAAAATGTATCCTTTGGAATATTGTGAAAATTTCTATTTGATTAGATTGACGACCTCTGTGGCGCGGTGGGCGAAGGTCCGTCTACGAAGCAGAAGGTTGCGGGTTCGATTCCCGCCTCGGAACAAATGTTTGTACGATCTGCAGATATTTGTTCAGGGTGTTCTGGTCATTTAAGATGTATAATAAAAAATATCTATCTATGTATTGTTGTATTGTATTTTGTTCAGTTATCTAGTACTCATAACACAAGCTCTGCTTAGCTTGGGGCTAGATAATGCTGTGTGAATTGTCCAGCATTATTTATTTTAAGTAACAGATTCTTTTCTTTGCCCTCATCAATCGTGGCCCCATTAGTGCGATTAGATAGTGCACGCTCATTAAATAAATCGATATCTACGCCACCCAAATTCTTCCCAAAGCGATAGATCAAGTCAAAATTTATGCTTTTGTCTATATTTGAAGAATAAGAATTGCTTTGCCTATGGCGGTACCCAGAGTTGAAAGCGTAGACATTGTAATTAAACCTTTTTGGAATGTAAGCAAAAACTATGTTGTCACGGTCACGTCACGGCATCTCAATCGACCCTTCCAGGACGGCCCGTAGACCTCAATGGCGCAGCGGGCGAAGGTCTGCCTGAGACGCCAGACGTTGCGGGTTTGGTTCGCACCTCGGGACAAATATTTTTATGATCTATGATTTTTATGATTATTTAATGTAATGTTTTAAGGATATCAGTTATCTAGTAGGTAAGGTACTCTTAACACAAGCTCTGCTAACTTTGGGTTTAGATCATGCTGTGTGGATTGTCCAGCAATCTCACTAATATTATAAACGTGAAAGTTTAGATGGATGGATAGATGGATGGATGTTTGTTCCTTTATCACGCCAGAACGGCTGAACGGATCTGGATGAAATTTGGCACAGAGATAGATTATAGTCTGGAATAGAACATAGGCTACTTTTTATCCCGGAATTCCCACGGGAACGGGAACTACGCGGGTGAAACCGCAAGGCGCTGCTAGTATTACAATATAATCCAGCTGTATTCTTTAAAATAGGTTCGCCATTTTCTTTCTAAATTTCGCCGCCGCCGCCGCCATGACCCCTTCAAGCAAAGGGGAAACCCCTTTGCTTGTATTTTCTAGGTGCGAAGTTTTTTCTTAGGTTACTGCTCAATATTTTGGGATTCATGCCATGTTCGTCCCTAATGTTCGGCCCACTTCATTAAAAAGTCTTTGTTCGTCCCGCACGATAATATTTGTCCAGATTCGTCCCTCATACCAAAATTATTGTAAGTACTATTTTGGATCACTTATACTTTATACCTACAAGTGATTTCGATAAAAATAATCAGCCAAAGCAAACCCATTTAAGACAGCTAGTATCGAAGCCCCTGGTTCAGACAAAAGCGAACCCATCGATCATTCAATAACCGAATGTTCCCGGCTTTGATGTTTTGATATCAATTTATTAATGGACGAGTGCCGTGCTATGGACTGATCATAAATCTAGCGGAGTCAATGGAAACGACGGACGAGATGCGATGACAGATAAATCCTAGTAAGTTAACAATTTGAGCTATATTCAAATAGATGAGTTGAGTTGAGTTGTTAACGACTCGTCCCAATCCAGTGAAATATACACCATTTTCGGCCGAATCCAGTGGGACGAGTCAAGAACCTGAAATTTTATGCTAAAAACGTTCTTGACTCGTCCCATTTTGGGCCGCATACAGTGGGACAAGTCAAGAAACTGACATTTTATGCTAAAAACGTTCTTGACTCGTCCCATTTTGAGATTTCTAACAGAAAAG
Organism: Eupithecia exiguata; assembly: GCA_947086465.1. NCBI lineage: Eukaryota > Metazoa > Arthropoda > Insecta > Lepidoptera > Geometridae > Eupithecia > Eupithecia exiguata. Next base: position 3,866,849 of record OX352230.1, on the reverse strand, counting down.
TAGCAAGAGTGCTATCGGCCGCACACTGCTCGTGCAAGTAGTCTTGATGACCATTTTTCCTTCCACAGTATTTTTTAACTATCTCACGCCAAGTACCAGGAAAGTAGAAATGCATAGGAGATTAAGGTAAGCAATAATTATCAGTTATCATCATAGCTGATGTTAGTACCTAACATCAACTGCAATTGGCTCGCAACTTTCACGTTCAAGTCGTAGGCCATAAAGGTCTAATATCACCATTGCAATTGAACGCGTTCTCGTTGCAATTACTACTGCAAATTGCGTTCAGTATAAGATAAACTCAATTTAGATATAACATGAAATTGATCTGGTTCAAACGCTAAACTCAAGAGCTGTCATGTCATACAATAGGTATTACGAATATGAACTCGACCAAGCTGGAATTCGTTTGGTTGATCTATGTAGTTTTGGCAGCAAACGGTGAAATTGGACCTACATAAGTGTGAGTATAAAGCATTCGATTAACTATTGTAGGTATACTATACCAGTGTCTTATTTTTTTTAAAGTTGTAGTATGAACTTTTGTTAACAAAGAAAATTAACACAGTTGAGTTACTACTGTAGATTGTTTGCAACAGTCTGCAGTTAGCTCAATTGTTTCAAATTATAAATACTAGTTTTGATTTAATTCTATTATTTGATAGTAATTTTCTTTGTTTATTCTTATTACACATTTATAATTTTTTAATGCATTTTTAAGTTAGGTTAACTAACTGTCAGTTACTTCAACTTGCAGATCATTGGTCAGTATCGCCAAAAGCCAGGTTCGCATTGTTCGGTTCCAACTGCCCCAAAAACAAAATACAAACCGGCTTTTTCCAATTCTTCTCCAAAATACACTGTAATTTCAATTTGTACAATAATAACTTAATATAGGTAAGTAGGTTGGGGACTAACTTTCGAACTGTACAAAAACTATAGCAATAATAATAGAAACATATAGAGCCGGTTACCCGAGAGTAGTTGCTTAGGTAACTTGTTTGAAACTTTTTCTTTTTCGCGTTTTGCTTGAGACAGTGGGAGCATCTGTTGGAACTGGTCTCCGACAAGATTATAAGACTCTGTTATTATTAAGGACAGCATATTTCCAAGTCTGCTTTGTTATTCCATTTTCTTAGGTTTTGTAGAGTACAGCTATTACTTTTAATAAAGCTTGACAATGTTGTTTGTTAGAATAAAAACATAGTAAAGCGACTCTAAACTTCTTCTAAAATTTTAATTAGTTGAAATTTTCACAGATGATGTATTTCTGTTGTCGCTATAACAACAAATACTAAAAAACCGAATAAAATAAATATACAGTCGTGGTCAACTAATTAGGGACTTTCAAGATAGTGAAGAGCAATAACCGGTTAAGTACATATAAATATAAAACCCTATTGATTTCTCAGCACCTATTATTTGCATAATTTGGTCCGATTATTATGCTATAAATGGCTGTAAATAAAATAATAAATAAATAGAAAAAAATATTTAATATCAAAGGTGGAACATGTATTCAATTTTAAGATATAGTTCTATAGCTGGACATTTAATTAAGGACAGTAAACTATAATGAAAAATAGAGTTAAACAAAACTAATAATCTGCAGTATTATAATATCTTTAACAGCTCCATTTTATTACGTGTAAAATCAGTACCCAGTAGCATAACCTTTGTTAGTAATTACCGCTTGACACCGATGTGGCATAGACATTATCAGTTTCTGGCATGTTTCGACAGGAATGTTTGCCCATGCCTCACAAAACGCTTCATTAACTTCATCGAAAGTTGTGGTACGATAAGTGGCGACTTTTTTCTTGATTTCGTGCCAAAGGTGCTCGATTGGGTTAAGGTCCGGGCTATTTGCTGGCCAATCTAGCACCAATACTGACTGACTGGTAAGAAACGACTTGACTGAACGGGCGGTATGTTTCGGGTCGTTATCATGCTGAAACGTCCATATGATAGGGAGATGCTCCTCAGCATAGGGAAGCATCGTTTCCTCCAATATTGCCTTGTATTGATGTTGGTCTAAGTTACCCTGAACTTTCCTCACAGGTCCCACTCCACGTCCAGAAAATGAACCCCACATTTTAATGTTTCCACCGCCATGTTTCACCTGCTTTTTTGTGAATCTTGGATTCATTTCCGCTTTTACTGGACGCCGTACGTATTGCCTTCCATCTGAAGAAATCAAATTAACCTTGGTCTCGTCAGAGAATAATACATGTTGCCATTGGGCGAAGGTCCAATGTCCATATTTACGTGCAAACGCCAAACGAGCATTTCTATGTTCTTTCTTCAGTAACGGTACTTTGCGAGCCACTCTTCCGAACAACCCTGCTTCTACCAGACGTCGTCGAACGGTCCTCGCTGAGACACCAGCTCTTTCGTCTGCCCCAAACACTTCGTGTTTAATTAAAATAGAGCCTAGAAACGGATCTTTCTTAGCTAACCTGGTTATCATTCTATCTTCTTGCGGAGTTATTTTTCTCGATCTTTTTGTTCTGGGCACATTTAAAGCTGTGTTATTGCGTCTGACATGTTGCACTGCATTGTATACCATAGTTTTTGAAAAATTTAAATGTTCTGCTATCCTTCGGTATGGCCAACCATGCTCGACAACAAACTTCATGATAATTTTTCGTAGTGTTGGATCGCAACTTTTATTTTTGCCCATTTTTCTTCAAAATATTTTTCAAAACTTAAAATAAAAATCGGGATTGCCGCCAAAACTACCACGAAACAATAAGAGAAGAAATAAAAAAGTATCGAGATTCAAATTTTGAAAATATAACGCAATATCTCAGTGTCCCTAATTAAATGGCCAGCCAGCATTATTTGAACAAATAGCACTATGATAATCTATCAGCTATACTGTAAAGAGGTTTAATGTTTAAGAAGTTGTTATTGTTTGTATAATCGGGCACATCAATGACTAATTATACTTACATGTAAAAGATATGGAATATTGTTAAGACTCGTTAAAAATAAAAAATAAAAAACAATTTGGCTTAACTAGAGATTGTCCCTAATTAGTTGATATAAGGGGCTCCCATGCAACAAACGTGATTTTTTTGCAGTTTTTATAGATAATGGTACGGAACCCTTCGTGCGCGAGTCCGACTCGCACTTGGCCGGTTTTATTATAATAGGTGTTGCCAGTAGAAGATCATTTAAGTCAGTTTCCAGATTATTGGTAAGAACATCTTAAAAAAGACATAAAACTGATTGGAAATGAATAAATAAGATTGGGAGTATAATTTTTATGGTTTTTCTGAAGTAGTTTATCTCGTTCGGAAAGAATCAAACGCGTTACCGATATGGGTTGGGCTCTTAATTGATATAGATTGATGCGCTTGAGCATTGCACCTTAATTTCACCGGAGAATTAAGGTTTATTCGATCAATTTTTAATTTAAATTGATTGATCGATATTCTTTATTGGAGGTTGTTTGGTCAATCGTAATTGGTAAAAGCAAGAAAGCTGTAGATAGCCATAGATTAAATAATTTGTTTTTTTATTTTATTTTAGTAATTGTAACAAGTCAAGAAACAAAATTGTCAGCATGAGTTTTAAGAAAAGTTTACTTAACTAGTTACTGTTGTTTATCGTAAAATAAGCTTAGAATTAAAATATGTAGTTTCGGGTTCGATCAAAAATTTCCGGCTTTGCCGGCCCCCCTTAGATTCACAATGCGCACCCCAAAACCTTCAGTAGCAAAAGAGAAACATTTTGACATGTTAGGGAAGCTTTTCAACTAGTGTCATTTTAGCGTTCTGACAAAAAGCATGGGTAAGTGCTCGTACAAAAAATGCAAGAATCACTCGTCCAAAGTGCTGAAAAAGGATGGAATTTCTTATTTTCAGTAAGTTTATCTATATTTTATACCCGTATATTGAGATGTGAGTCATATACTTGTGAAATCTGCATAAAATATTGTTGTTTGGTTTGCCTATGTTAAAATATTAATTTTGTTCTAAATTGATAAATGGAGAGGCTATTTCTTCTAAAAAAAAAATTTTCATTTATAGTAGGTATGTATTAATATATTTTTCATAAAAATAAGTTTAATATTACTAGTTGATGATTTTTAAAATAACTAGTTGGCCCGCCCTAAAATTTCATTTGCGTAGACTCTCTAATAAAAGAAAGACTAGGTTCTTACCTACCTACCAGAAGTATGAATTTATAAAACGTTTATTTTTTGTCCCGTAAAAAAAACTCGTGCAAAGCCGCAGACAGGAACCAGTTCTTTTTAATCTAGAGTGCCTGCCTAAAATTGTATTTTAAATTTAAATTATTGTATGTCTGAAATGACCCTTTTGTATAAATACCTACTGTTGAGACACCAATTTATAGTTTCATCAATAAATGATTCGCTATCTTTACCTGAATTCTGTTAATTAATCCTTATAGAAAATAAACTGAGTAGGTAGGTATATAATTCTCAGGTAGGTACCTACCTACTTACAAAATAAAATAAAATGAATTCGACTCCACCAATCTCTTGTTCCGTATGGAAAAAACTTGTCAGGCTCTGCGCAAACTGTCTGCGTCAAAACAAAACGAAGACAATTTTGAGGGACATTTTTGTAAGGCTCTAGGTATCTACGGGGGAGGCCGCGAACTCCTTATTTTTGATCGAAGAGTTTCGGTTGCAAAAAAAATACAATACAAAAATTATTACCATATTGTAGGTACAGGTATATCAACAAAAAGAAACAATAAGGTGCGGCCTCATCGCTTAGAAGCGATCTTTTCCAGTTTATTTCTGAGGGTTTATTCGATACCTTGTGCCTCTACTGATCAAAAGCCAACTTGAACCTTGCCCAACAAATACCAACCTCTAAATATAATATTTCTACCCAAGCTCCATTCGACTTTCGCTCGGTTATAATAAATTGTTTCGCTATCGAGATCCCCATCAAAAGGCCTTTCATTGCATGCAGGTGTGCAAGATCAGGGCTTGGAATTACGGGCCCTAAGTAGCAAGTGCTACCTCGGGGCATCGTGAGCAGTGGCGGCGTAGCGTGGGTTGGCACCCGGGGCGATTTACTACCAAGCACCCCATCCCAAAAAAACGAGAAACAAAAATACTGAACCACCTTGGGGGTAGGTTCACTCTCTGAATCGGGTCGACTATCCGAACCCTCAACTTCTAACAACAGGAATTATAAGTAACGGCGAGCGGAACGAGCCGCGATATTTTTTTGTTTTTTTTTTTAAAGTAATTTTCGGATGTTTGGTGAAATGTACCTAACTAGTTTGTCATAGTCATAGGTCACCTATGACCAAATAAATAAACAGATATGAATATCAATATCGGCTAGTAGAGCGAACTGCAGTCGGTAATTTTTGAGTTCGGTGAGGTTATCAAAAATACAAGTATTCTAAGACCACGGCGTTTTTTGGTAAAACAAAGTTTGTACTTTAACTACCGGCGAGCGTAGCGAGCCGCCGAAATTTTTGTTCCTTTTTCGGGTTAAGAATAGGTGTGTGAAGGGTGAAGAAGTTAAGAAGAGTATGAAAACCAAAATGTGAATTGTAAAGACGATAAGAGTATTAATTTGCATATAAATAACAACGAGCGGAGCGAGCTTCGAAATTTTGAAGTTTGGTAAGGTAGGCTTGACAGCAAAGATAAGGAAGCTCAGGTGACGCGACGGCCGTTACACAATGAGCACGTGAGCGGACACAGCCGTTGTACTTTTCGATTTATTTGCGGGACTTTGGAACACAAAAAAGTGTAAGTGTAACGGCGAGCGGAGCGAGCCGCCGATTTTTTTCCTTTTTTTCACTTTTTCGGGCGGTCAGAAACAAACTAAGAAGTCTCAAAAAAAAAATAACAGCGAACCCTAAAACGTTTGAAGAAATTACGGTGGCTGCAAAGATTGCTATAAAACGAATACAAAATAAGTACCTATCTATCAATGAGTGGAGTAAGCCACCATCTGTTTTAAAATTGGTGAGGCATGCTTAGCAAGACAAGTAAGCTTTGACAACGAATGAGTTAAGAATTAGTTTTTTGACGATTTACCACAAAATAGGGCATAATACTATACCTACCTCATAATTGCACTCCAAATAAAATTGTTAAACAGGGCAGGGAAAGACTAATACAGATTATGTTGCATGTACAGTGCGCGTCAGAATTAAGTATCCCCCTTGTCTACAAAATATTTTCTAACTTCTATTCGCTTGTGACTAATTTTCAATGCAAAAACTTATCAAGCCGCTAAGGATCGAACCACCCACCCTTCATTTGGAGACTCGAATTCTCGGCATTAGATCAACTGAGCTATTTAGCTGTTGGAACAATGCGTCCAAATTTGTCTATCGGTCTAATTAGTCCCTATTTTAATGCCAAGTCTTACATTTTTTTTATGGATGCGGGTAGGGTTTGACTTTGTCGTTTGTAGCGAACAAAGTAATTGTCACTCGTCTTATTCCGTGTGGTTTGCTTTGTGCATATTTAGCGAGAGATCGAAATATTGTTACCTATGTTCTTTATTTTTGAATAAATTATCACAATCTATTATAAAAAACCTTTCACTGTTTACAGATATTATTTGTTATCATGGTTTATGAAAACAATTATTTCGTTATAATATCATAGATTTATACGTAGTAGTTATTGTATACTTATAGAATATTATTTTTTGTAATTTTTTTTTTCATTAACTTGCAATTAAGCCCATAAAGAATAATATTAAAAATCCTACATATTGCAAAGAAAAAAAGATAACAATTGATAAAAAAAACGAAACACCGCTCACGAGATTCGAACCCTGTCACTCTTATCTTGTCTTGCATTAATTTGCCGGTTACTACCGCAAGGCCAAGTTGATACTTAGAGAAACCATCGAATTTTAAGTAAGGTTACAAAATTAAATGAAATTAAAATGAAACAATTTATACAAAAATTACATTTTAATGATACAGAACATACAATTTTTGTTGGAAACGTCAAAAATATTAAAAGAAAATGGAAAATTATAAAAAAACATGTAATTTTGATCACCCAATCTCCAACGATCGCTGACAGGATTTGAACCCACATACATTGAGATAGGGGGATACTTAATTGTGACGCGCACTGTACAATGCCTTATCGCTTTGAGTGATCTCTGCCAGGCAACCTTTATACACCAGACTTTAAAGTATTCAATTCAATTTTTGTTTTGCAACCATAATAAAAATGTACGGCGAGCGAAGCGAGCCGCAATTTTTTTTTATATGTCTGTGCGTGTGAGCTTTCGGTATCACCCCTTACGATTCGGATTTAAAGTAAGTAGTGAGGGGTGCCGAGATGGCACCCCTTGGAGCGCGGTACCCGGGGCGGACCGCCCCTCCGCCCCCCCCCTTACGCCGCTAGTGATCGTGAGGGACCACGCCCTTCTAAATAAACAACCCAGGAGTTAAGGCGCGAACTGCTGTTTGTAATTATTTTGGCGACTTTGGGGTTGAGTGAACTTCTCTCTGGTTTTTGTGTTCTTGTTTTTCTGTTGCCTGTTATTATAATGCAGGATTTTTGATTTCATAATCGATAGTACCTTGTTTGCTTTTTGGAGTTTTATCATTGTGCTCCTTCGATAAAAGTAATTTTTTTTTTACTTTGTCGAAGTTGTGCTCTGTTGGGCTCAGCACGTTACACGAATCTAATTTACATGTAAAAAGTACCTAATAAATTAATAAAACTTGCTGGATAATCCACACAGCATCATCCTGCCACAAATCAAGCGCGCGCTGCGCTTGTGTTAACTTACATCTGTACCTGCTAGATAACTCATAATTAACAAAATATCATACAAAATCTGCCTTGTGAAGCAGTCAGCAGACTTTTCAATTGCTTTTTTGTACATTGAGTTACTTTTTAAACTGAATTTCGCTTCGCACAGTTTTGGAACAGATTTTCTTGGATTTTCATCCGGCTATTGCATTTCTAACTTGTTAATTATGGAATAGTCTAGTCTAGACTTTAGTTGATCCTCGCCTTATGTTCGGCGCACGCGACGCTATCGGCAATCCTATTGCAGCTGCGTAGACCTGAGTTAATGCACTTTCTAGAGTCTAGACGGAAACTTAGTGGTATCTATAACGTAGTAGACTTCAAGCATGAAGGATATTGTAGGGTAGGGTTCACTGAACTTTCATGAACTCCTTTATTTTTATACGTTTATTAGACACGAATGTTTCGCAAGTTTAAAATATTGGTCACAAATAAGATGGCGCTAAAGGTGATAAAAATGAAATTTGGCGTATAGACTCAGAATGACTAGTATATACTGATCTCTGTAGTAGTTACTCCCAGTGGCGACTCATAGATGAGTCATCTGTGTGGTGACTTTATCGAGCAGTGTGTGCGGAGCCCAAAGGCACGGGCGCCGGGTCTTAGTCAAATTTTATATAAATATTGCCTAATGTCAATATTTATGTACGTTAGGTTATGTTCTGAATGTACGCCGAATTTCATCTTGATCTGTTCAGTACTTTTGGAGATCTTAGGTTACAAAATAAAATTATCAATTCACCAACTTTCGGTTTCATAATATTTGTAGGATTGTGCAAAATTCCTTATATTGAATTAATTTAGTGAAATGCTGAAATGTACCGATTGGGCAATTTGGAGATTCAGTCGTTTCATAAGAATAAACACTCTATCTCGTGGTCACAGGATTCAAAATCATAATCATTTGCCAGTAAGATTCCGTTGTTAATAATGCAAATATTGGAATTAGTCCTCCAAGGTTTCTATGAGGTAGGTACCCACTGTTCCCTGTTCTAATAGAATGTTCCACAGATTCATGGACAGTCCCCCAAGCGACATTCAAAGGCGACGATTCCATTCATTACGGGTTTGGAGTTCCGTACTGAATGCCTGCAATCTCGGTCATCCTGTAATTAATCCTTAGGTAAATGCCTGGATCAATAGGTACATCGATGACAGCTTGGTTGTGTATAAACATTAGAATGTAGGTAGTTTGCCTTGGTTTTATAAGATAGGTACTAGCTTTCGCCCGCGGCTTCACACGCGTTTTTTTTTTCAGATAAAAAAGAAGCCTTAATGACCATCCTGGAAAACGCGTCATTCCAGGTCAAGTTTAACCCGATTCATTCAGTAGCTTTGTGTCATGATGAGGTAATATACAATATAACCTAAAAACTTTCATATCGATTTAATATATAGTGTAATTTCCAATCAGTACATGGTTGAAGTGATAAGTTGCCAATTTTACTTGCGTTTCGACAACAAAGCGGCAATTTCATCTCAACCGTCCCCTGAGAGACAGAATTCGGGTTCCGTTTTAAAACCAATCCTTTTGACGGAAAATGTGTCACTTTCAAACAAAGTAAAATATAATCCAATCACGTTTCATATTGTAAACGGACCAGGCAGACCAATTCCCATCATATCACCCATCTCCCAAACGTTCTCAAAGAGTTACCGTAGGTTTTAACAAGATTTTAAGTCGATAGCATATTTCATTTCATTCAAGAACTTCATCACCAGTTCGGTTTCGTAATCTGCATTTTTATACGGAACCCACTATCAAAAACCCAGCTCTCTTGGCAAAGTTTTTGTTCAGTGTGACAGTCGTAGCCCGATAACGGATGGCTGGCCGGCTTCGGGCTAGAATGGTTTAGTATTAAAGCCCGCTCGTGAATGGGCTTCAAATGTTTAATGCTTGAAGATAAGCTCCACTTCTATTTAGGATAAACGCTTGGCTATTGAGTATTGATCCCAGGTTTTGGTGTATGAAGGGTACCTACGAGTACTTAGTGTTTGAAGTTGGCTTTTGACGTTATTTTGTAGCAGTCAAAGTTATTTTACGCATAAATGTAGTAGGTGTACTCAGACTAAGGGCTCTGGACTTAGTCTGAGTTTAAAAATATTCGATAAACGTAATCGAGAACCATTGATGTTTTCCACGAAAAAGACTTAGAATAGTAGTAGACACAAACGAAGTGTAGCCAAAAAATGCGATAAATGAGTCTCATTATCCTATTCGTAGGTATCAGTGCTATGCGTGAAAGCACTGAAGTTGGAATTATGTTTGTCAACTCACACATATGTACATAGATTAGTTTTTATCTTCGAAATCCAGAGAATTCTTGGGTGAACGTGTTTTACCTCTATGATTGACGTGTTTAGGTTAGACTTGGTACGCTCATAAGCCGCAAAGGAAATACCTACTTAGATTCGATGCAAGTACTCAGTGAAATGTTTTCCCTTGTTTTTTGTTTTTCTTGAAGCACCAATTGAAGGCATTTCAGTGATCAAACTATGTTGGAGGTGCTCTATCTACTTACTTTTATATCATCAATGCCGTAAACGCGACTGCCGCTGTCATGTCAAAGTGCAACAAATCACTCAAAATCATTCGAAAACTATCATAGAGCTAGTAACAAACGATTGGATCGTTGTCAAACTACTATAAGTAGTTCCTCTCGATACGCTACAAGGCGCTAAATAACTAAGCGCTAAATGGAAGGACTCGAATTCGATGGAAGTATTCGAAAGATAATGCGTAGCAGTCGTACTAGGTCCCCAGGTATTAACCTGGGGCCCTAGTACGACTGCTACCTATAAGACCTGTATAGTATCTAATGATACAGGTCTTATAGGCCTATGCCCATCAATGGACTATTATGGGATGATGATACAGGTTTAAGGCTTTTAATTGAGTACATAATCTTCTTTTCTCAACGATCGTTATAACAAAAATTATTAGTCTGTGGTGCGACATAAAATTGAACCAATATGACAATCACCACGGTTCTTATTATTAAGTCCACTAAACGCTTACTAATGATTACAGGGTCGCTGCCAGACTGGTGTAGAAGGGGCACCTGGAACATTTTCTTGAGTTTTTGACTTGCAACTGTTACTAGTATAAAATTAGTAATTTTAGTCCTATTCGCTTTTTATACATAGGCTTGACTATTATGTTTAGAACTCTTAAGTACAAAAATACAAAATACAAAATGATTTTGTAGTAGTTATGGCAACATGCTTTCTTCTAAAGAGACATGTCAAATGTGGCTAAATCGTAAAAAAAACTGATTTAATCAAATTATGCGAATATTTTTGCTGAAAAATAAACTTTATTTTTATCAACTCTGAAATTACCCACTAGTTTCACTTGGACTGGATCTGAAAAGTATAACAGGCTGGCTGAAGCGAAAGGGAGTCTTAAAAGGGTAATAATTATTAGTCACTGTGCATAATAACAAACATAAATGTGAGCCTAAAATGTCTCGAAACAAAAGTGAGTCAGATTTGGCCCTCCATATTTTAACCTTAATCCGGCCCCGTGCTATAGTCCGGTTACAGCACCAAATACGGGCAGTTAGCTGGGCGTGGGCATAATAGGTTAATTGTTGAGTGGGCGAATAATAATCTATGCCCGTTTCCAACCTCCATTTCTCTAACGGAAACGTCAACAAAGAATAAGATACGAATTTATTATGTCCACTACATTACGGTATATTGTCTGACATTTTGCGTTTTTCTATATTTATTTTCCCTGTCAAGTTTGTTGGTAGATTATCGGTTGATTTGAAATAGGTACACTGGTATTGATATGGATCAGTTGAGCTACTTGTAGATTGTTTGCAACAGTCTACAGTTAGCTCAATTGTTTCAATTGTAAATACTAGTTTTAATTTAATTTTATTATATGATTGTAATTTTCTTTGTTAATAAAGATTAATACACTATAACACTAAACACAGCAGAAATAATTTCAAAATAAAATCTTAGATTCTTTACCACTTCATAATGAGGCTCTCCTATTTTACATAATATTTCATAGTTTATTATTTACTAGCTGTTCCTTGCGGTTTCACGCGTTAAATTCGAATTTCACATTTCTAGGGGGATAAAAAAGTCTTTTTTCCCGTCCAGTAGTTTTTGGGAATTTCATGTTTTACCAGGACAAAAATCAAGTCGATTGGTTGCTTAGTTAGGGCGTGAAGGAAAGACAAACAAACACACTTTCGCATTTATAATATTAGTTAGGATTTGTCACCTATTTAACCTAACCTAACAATAGAACATACTTAAATACTAAATCCATAATTTCAACAAAAAAAAAATGCTTGTACTTATACCCCGATTCAAAAACCTGGATATTTTTTTGTATAAAAGTGGTTTTGCTCCAACTCGAAAAATAACAACTAACAGGCTAAAGGTTTCTTAGTCGCTTCTTTACTTTAGTCTACATACCGAAGCGACAGAAATCAAAAGTACCACTTTATTTCCGTGTCAGTGTTTTATTTTAAGAATTTGACCTTTTCTAAGTGTACATTTTTGTATTTATGGAAATAAAGAATTTTTGATTTTGGTAACAAAACCCAATGAATATTGGTGGAAAATATTTAACCCCATTGGTATCATCGAAGCAAAGCACAGAATCTCGAAACAACTTTTCGTTTTGAATGCTTTCATTCATCATTTAATGGATTTCTCGTTCGTTTCCGCATTCAAATTTTAACATTTTTCGCTGCACATGTGAGATTATCCGTTGTCGAAGTTTATGTTTTACTTTTTAGAGATAACGTCACTGTTACCTTGTTTTTTATTATTGTTACCTATCAGTTTTTGTTAAGTTTTCATTCATAAATGTCTTTTTGACATACAATATCTATGAACCTAACTATCACATACCAACGGGGAGCATATATTATTTATTTACAGAAAATTACAATATACAATACAATAATAATTACAACTAATATTTACACTTAAATCTATTTTCTAAAAATCTAAGCCGTCACCAGAAGGCAAAGTGCCTAGAATGCTGGCAGCATTGCCACGTTGAATCGCAATGCTAATTCGTTGACCGAAATAAAAGACATACCAACTAAGATAAAGCTGCGAGATAGGAAAGTACCTATACCGTATCTACATGTTTTACAAACCACCATATATTGACCTTTTTAACGTTTGAACAACTTGAGCACCTGTTAATGGTTTTTCGAGTGCTTTTTCAATATTTTCTCTTGAGAAGTTTCCTGTTCTAGTTTTTGTAGACTCTCCTACTTGAAATTTAAATAAACAGATCCAAAACGACGACGACCTCTGTGGCGCGGTGAGTGAAGATCTGCCTACGACGCAGGAGGTTGCGGGTTCGATTCCCGCCTTGGGACAAATGTTTGTACGATCTACTGACATTTATTCAGGGTGTTCTGGTCGTTTTCTATGTATTATAAAAAAATATCTATCTAGTTTTTCGGTTTTCCGTGCTTTCGGTGTTCCGTTATGCGGCCTGACGTACTTTCGGTACTTCGTTGTGCGGTTTCCGGATCTTTTGAGATACCGTTCTCCGCAATTATAACTGCATGCAAAACAAACCGCCCATAACGGTTTGTTTACAAACATTGTACATCGAATTTGAGTTGAGTATAGCTGCAGTGTCTATCCGGACTTACTCTACGTTGGAAGAAAACAAAGAAGCAAAACAGTGTGTTCCTTTGAAATGAGTAATGCTTGTCCAAAGTAAGTAATGTATTCATTACCTGATGGTAAGGAGCGATGGTCACACTTGCGTAGCGTGGGAGTACACGCCTTTGTTCCACTTCAAAAGACTCTACTTTTGCCACAGACTAAAAAGGTAAGTAACTTACTTTATCTACCCAAATATCATAAACCCTCTCTAATGCGTTCAAAAACCATAGGCAATGACCAGCATTACCAACCAACAGAAATAAACGGAACTGTAATGAACTCATAACCTACTGAAAACCGTAGGTTATAGAGTTTAAATTTGGAATAGGTGTCAAATTCAAGTGAGTGTGCTATACTAGTATCTACATTCTAACTATAAATCGCACGACATTTTGCTCTCGAGTGACCCAAGAAAAGTGACTTTGTTCGTTTGTCTATGATTAAAAAAAAAATACAGATATTCGAAACGCCGCCATTTCGAGCTGTCATTTGTTCGTTAGCTTTTTATTTCCAGTTACGAGTAGAAAAATTTTCTGATAAGTTGAATAAGTTCTTTATTTCTGTCGAAAATGAGTGATAGTGACTCAGAACAACTGTCAATGTTAACTACCATTACTATAATCAATAATTTGCTTCTGTATGTGTTCAATTTATTTTTTATTGCATTACACTGGTAACAATGCTGGTCATTTCCCTATGGTTCCTGAACCCATCATAGAGCCCTTATGATATTTGGGTAGATAAAGTAGTGTATGCAACTGTACATAATTAGGCATTACAACACTCGTGTGATGCTATTAAGAAACTCGCCTTTGGCTCGTTTCTTAAACCCACACTTGTGTTGTAATGCCCTCCATTATGCACAGTTGCATAAACTACTATTGTTTATTCTGCCATCTTTAATTGCTTAGGGAGATTGTTGTCAGTAATTCGTCAACGTAAAAAATGTGCCTTTGTACAACACGCAGAAGTTCCAAATTTTAAATCAATTATTAGAAATCTATTATTTATTATGAGTTATTTTATTATAGATGAAGCTTTTGCTGGCAAAAACATTTTCGCTTTTGATGACATTTAACATCTGATTTAACACTTTAATTTAAATTTTCAATTTACTTTAATAAAATCTTATTTTTCCCCGTAATTAAACTATAGCTTCCGATTGCTAGATATTTTTTTGAAACTAAAGGCTTTACAAAATTGAAGAAATATTTAAAGAAAAATATTTCTACACTTGGTATCAACGCGCATAGGATAAAACCGAATTCGAAACACTTTTTGCTTTCGAAACCTTTCATTCGTTTCTTGTCCGTTTTCGAACTCGAATTTGAACCGTTTCTGCTACGCGTGTATGCACAAGCGTAGCGAAAACGGTTCACGAAAACAAAAGGAAACTTCAACAACGCATACTTATATGCATAAGTATGCGTTGTTGAAGTTTCCTTTTTGTTTTCTGTTATTGTTATCAGAGTGGTTTTGGTTTTCATCCATAATGTATTGGTTGACATAAAATATTTCTAGAAATGAAAAAAGTCGTTTCAAGAAAAAAACAAAATGATCATCAATTTCCGAATTGATCAGATTTTATACTGTTTTCTCCGGATTTATGTCCGTAAACGTCCGTATTAATATTATTAGCCCTTCGCAAACAGTTTTTACGATCTTTCAACTAATTGATTTTCTACATAGCCCTACCTTCGTAGACCTTGCCTGCGCTGTAGTCTCCCATTATTTTGCTGTCCCAGACAAGCACAGACATTTTAATAGCTACTTTACTGGGAAACATGCGATTACGATACATAAAAGGGTTCTCCATTTGGGGTAATGTCATGATAAAGTGCCAAGTGTAAATGTATGAATGATCTATATAAACCGCTATGCACCGGTTAAGGCTTTACCTACGGGTCTCCGTCAATAGCGGATCTGCGGCATTCTTCACGTCGTTGGTTTTATAATAAAGTTGATGTTTACTGTATCGTCAATGCTTTTAATGATTACCACCGCTTTTTAGAATAGACTTTTTCGTCAGAAGCCATTTTGTTTTTTGGATCAAGGGAGTCTCCAATAGATGGTCATAATTTTACAGTTATGAATGCAACCCGAATCGCCTAGCTATTCATCATCATCATTAGCCTATATCAGTCCACTGCTGGACATAGGCCTCCCTTAATGAGCTAAGTAGCCTAGCTATTCGCTAGTGTAATTTTTTTTGCTGTCAAAATCACTGATTTTGTTTATTGGGCTTCAGATTTGGCTGTGAATAGGAATCAGGCATCGTGTGTGGATAGGGCGCATTATGGCCAATAAGGTGGTTTGACGCAGGTTAGCGATGGATTCTTTTTTTTTGCGGTTGAACTCTTTTTTGGCATTCCACAAGCAATAAAACTAACGGGAAAGTAATTTGCCGCAAATTGTAAGCAATTTTCTATTAACTCATGATAAAACTAACTTTGATTCATTTGTATTTTGAGAACATTTTAGGTCTATTAAATACCTACCTTTGTGTGAGTGCACTTATTTTATAGTGTGGTGTAGTTGATTGACATTTAAACAAGATATATGTGGGTACTGGGATAAAGATGCAGATGGCAACTACCCACAATCTTCAGTCCTGATTTTACCAAATAAACCAGAAAAAACCAGTGAAAAAGTAGTGAATTGTGTGTGGGACAATGGCTGATAGGAGATTTGAAACATTTGATATTAAGAAATTAAAAAATCCCAAAAATTTACGATCTCGACGGGATTCGAACCCGCACCTTCCCCTTCAGCGCAGGGTTGCTCTTTTTCCAACTAAGCTACGTGATCTTATCTAGTCGACCCGAAAATCTTTGGGAGTTCTTTCGGCACTTACGCCGTCAGCAGAATCCCGTCGAGATCGTAAATTTTTGGGATTTATTAATTTCTTAGAAATTACCCAGAGTACTATAATAAATAAAAACCTTAGGACATTTGATATTGTTTGATATTGATATTGATTGTCATAATCGTTCAGTTGCATTTTGGTCAAGCCTTGAATAAGGCTTGTAGGTACAGTTTGTCGAATCTGTCATCATACTTCGTTTGTGATGACCCGGGTCGAGTCACTCGGCCAGCACCATCCTAACTTGCACATTAAATGTTATTGCAAAATATACAGGGTTATTGGTAAATTAGTGATAATACGTGTGATGATGGGCTGAACCTGCAGACTGCAGTTCACGTATTGTCACTAATTTACCAATAACCCTGTATAACCGACCCACTTAAAGCCGCTCAAAATTGCAAATCATCGACTCAATCGAACGTGTGTATTGAAACAAATTGCAATAACTGAGACAAGGTCCCACACAATAAGGCTTTGTCTTATGCCATGTTCATCGAACAATGTGTGGTAATTGGGCCAAAATGAGTTACTAATGAAAGATGGAAAGATAAGTATTTTGATTATGATTTTATCAATTTATCTTACCTTTCTACAAATATGTTGTAAGATAATGTATTACTGAATTGCTTTTTTCGTAAGAGGTTACCATACGACGCCATTTTGTGAAAGGAAAGGCAAAGGATTTGACGTTCATATGAGCGGGACGGAGCAGAGCGGAGTGAAGTGAAAAAATTAAGTTTTTGCTTATTATATAAAAAAATTCTATTCTATTTAATTCTATTTTATTTTATTTCTATTTCTAATTCTATTATTTGATTGTAATTTTCTTTGTTAATAATTATATTTTCTTAACTGGAATAAAATATTAGCTATTTTTAGGGATTCGTACCCAAAGGGTAAAAACGGGACCCTATTACTAAGACTTCGCTGTCCGTCTGTCCGTCTGTCACCTACCTGTACTTCATCAACCGTGATAGTTAGACAGTTGAAATTTTCACAGATAATGTATTTCTGTTGCCGCTATAACAACAAATGCTAAAAAACAGAATAAAATAAATATTTAAGGGGGCTACCATACAACAAACGTGATTTTTTGCCGTTTTTATAGATAATGGTACGGAACCCTTCGTACGCGAGTCCGACTCGCACTTGGCCGGTTTTATTTTATTACAGCTAGACTTAAAATATAATAATACTCCTAAAATGAAATGCCCTCATGTCACCACTAGATAAAGTATTCATAACGTTCTGTTTCATACATTTGCCCTGTCTGGGGTCTGCAAATTAAATGAACAGAAGTCATGACCTCTGCCTTGTTAGAGCTTAATGTGATTATCTTTGTCTAGCTAGGGGTTAATTTATCACTGACCAGGATTACGAGACGTAAACAGAATATTATGGCTAGTTAACTGGTTAATTATAGTTTTATTCTGGAAACCTATTTTTATTTGCAAAGGTAGAAATACTAATATATGATAGAGAAATAATAATTAATAAATTATGATAGCTTTAATATTAATTTTTGATATATCACATTATGTGGATCATAGAAAAGAACTTTTATATAAAGTTTTCTTTGTGCGGTAAATTTTCTACTTACCTCATTCATGTGTAGGTACATAAAATAAATACTCACCTTTTTCTTTCCGTGTTCGTAATGCATATTGCGTCTTGGGCACGCTTCCTACTGGTATTCATATGGATCAGTTGAGCTACCTGTAGATTATTTGCAACAGTCTGCAGTTAGCTCAATTGCGGCATACAAAAATGTATTCGGAGGAGGGCGTTAATGCTCGCGGCACAGTTTTTATAACTACTGCGTGCATTATCGTATTCACACCAGTTGCTTATTGCCCTTGTACTTTGTTCCAAATAAAGATAATTTTTATTTTATTTATTTAAATATTTTTTATTTTTTTATTTTATTTGTTTAAACGAAATTTTTCCTTGTTTTATTTTTAATTTATTATAATCATCATCTACAACCCAACTTAACGTAAACGTGTTCTTGAGTAGAGACCGCGACTCGGCAAACGTAGTGTAGGACGCCCTCCGACCAGGTGGGATGACGATTTGCGAAAGACTGCTGGCAGATGCTGGATGCGGCAAGCTGAAGACAGGGCGCTATGGCGCTCATTAGGGGAGGCCTATGTCCAGCAGTGGACTGATATAGGCTGATGATGATGATGATGATGAACCCAACTTTATTCACTGCTGATTCCATTTGTACCTAATTAGTGATTGTATCGTAGTACACTTACTTTTTTCACTGATCACTGGCAACATTTTGATTACGAATAAAAAACAAAAAAAATCGACGAAAATAAAAAGAGCATCACTAATGAAAAAATCTGAAAAAACCTGCTGGGACCTACTCGAGCTCTACTTTTAAAAATAAGAATAACAAGATAAAGTTAAAAACTACAACCCGACTACGTGAAAGTTATAAAAGTTACATTTACATTGACAAAATAGAATGACGTATCGGTCATATTTGATAGGCATAGAGTTGAAAATGAAAATAGGTCGTAGGTATTGTAATTTTTCTCTATGGGGCCTGCAGCCTGCGGCTACCTAAACTTTATTACGCGTTTTGAAGGCTTATTCGGGGTCGGAGCCCTAAATCCTATAGCCTATAACCATCGGGGTATTGAGACGAATCAATCGATACATAATTTGTTGAAATCGAACCAGTAGTTTCAGCGCTACGTGGGAACAAAGAAATCGGCCACATACATACAAACATACAAACATACAAATATACAAACATACAAACATACAAACATACAAACATAGGGTGCTAACCTCATAACCCTCCCCTGTCGGTAGTCGGGTAAAAACATGTTGAATTTTGTTTTATTTTGATGTTTATTTTCATTCCATAAGGTCGTTAAAATATTGCCTATAATATAGTCATATTTCTCGAGTCCATCGGTCATAAATCGTCCATCACGATCATCCACGTTTTCATTAATATCCGATTCCGCATCAACGGTGAATTTAATTTACGTGGATACCTGCGGTGCGGTAATCGGATTAAGCGATACAAAATGTTTAATGCTTAATTGTTAACGAAAAATATCTCCTCAACTGATAATTAATGGTTTGGTTGCTGCGGTTAAGCTAACTGAAACCAACTGATCTGATATTGTATTGTTAAATATTGATGTTTTATGAATTTCATAATTAGGTTCGTCGATGTTTGACGGTTTTAATTATATTTTGTCCCCCATCTCGGAAAGAGTATTTTTGCTCTTCGATATCTGAGTGCAAAAGCCGTTTTTATCCGCTAGAGGATAAAAACAGCTTTTAAAAAATACTCCTTCCTCTCTGAGGTGGGATGAAAAGTTACATGTTGCACTCAAGTGCAAAGATATTTTACCTTGTGCTCTTTTGATTCCCTCACTAACGCTCAGGATTCTAATTTTTGCAACCCTCGCTGCGCTCGTGATTCATTTTTAGAATCCTTCGCTTGCTCTGTCATCAAAATTGAGCACGCAGTTATAAAGCAACTTTGCACTCTTGTATAACAAATAATTATTACCTTATCCCATCATCATTAACAGCCCATTTTTACCCCCATCGCTTTCAAACCCTTGTAAGGTCGTTGTAATTTTTATTTAACTGTGAGCCTACACCGTTGTTCATAATTCATAATCTTTATTCATTAACAATAGTAATATCGTATCTGAAATTTTATAAATAATTACATGCAGACCTTATTATAATAACAAACATGGCATGAAAAAAAAAGAAGAATCTGTTAATTCTTCTCTGTTAAAGATCTGTGAATTGTAATTTAATGCAGGACAGACTACCACGCCTTCCACACCATACGGTTTATTATCAGAAACAAACAAAATTAACATATATTTTCAATTCTTATTACCTTTACGGTGATAGTTAAGTAAATTAAAAACCAAAAGCAAATATTTATCCATGTTCACTAAGACAAATGTAGCAAAGCCTCAAAATTAATTACTACATGAAGTCGTTTAACTACAAAATGTCTAATAGCCCATTATGATTATTTAACAAAACCTTAGCTGATGTTTATAACGTTTTCACACTCATTAACTCATTGTTAATTTATTGTGTTACATGTTGATGTAATTAGGTATAAATTTGTAATAAGAAACCGGAGAAAGGGCGCCCTCCGGGTCATTAAAATGATTGCAAAGGTTGTCGTCCACTAGCACGCTACGGATTTACTGTAATATACTATACTACAATTACTGGTGGATCAGAAATTAACAAAGACAGTTTCGTTCGAAGAATAGATACAAATAAGAACTAACTAGTATCTTTACACTACTAGGTACCTACTATCTTTAGTCATGGCGAATCCTAACTAATTTTCGCTTATTGTTTTTTTTTGGCATTGCCCCCAGACCTTTATAACTTCTGGCATTTTAAAAATATTTATGGTACCTAGAAGAAAATGTTTTTAGCATTAAGGCCGCATTTTGTACCATTTTTTATTAACTAAGATATTAGTGATTTTTTGTATTGTCTTATGTAAAATGTTCAATCAATTTATTGATCCGGGTCTGGGTATCCCGAAAGTATGGGTAAAAAACTTTATAATGTCAATTGTTTGGTATGATAGATCACAATAACATAAATTCTGCATGCTTTGCTATGTGAAAATGTCCAGTATAACTTTTAATGTTTTTTAGAGTACCGTACCCAAAGGGTAAAAACGGGACCCCTATTACTAAGACTTCGCTGTCCGTCTGTCCGTCTGTCCGTCTGTCCGTCTGTCACCAGGCTGTATCTCATGAACCGTGATAGTTAGACAGTTGAAATTTTCACAGATGATGTATTTCTGTTACCGCTATAACAACAAATACTGAAAAACGGAATAAAATAAATATTTAAGGGGGCTCCCATACAACAAACGTGATTTTTTTGCCGTTTTTATAGATAATGGTACGGAACCCTTCGTGCGCGAGTCCGACTCGCGCTTGGCCGGTTTTATTATTTTTAACTCAAGCGATCTGAACTAAGACTGCAGCTGGGCATGCCTGGTTTAGAAAACCAAGTAAGGGTAGTTACAAATAATGCTGCCCTCGCTTCGCAGAGGCGGTAGTTCCAGTACTCCAGTCAGCCCGTGACCACGACTGTGTGTAAACCTATCGAAACGTCGGGAAAGTTAGGTACCTAAATAAACGTGATTAATACCCGTTAAATATTACTAATCATCCTTACTAATATTATAAATGCGAAAGTGTGTTTGTTTGCTTGTTCTTCTTTCACGCCCTAACTAAGCAATCAATCGACTTGTTATTTGGCATAGAGTTAGTTGAAAAAGATGTAGAGTAGCATAGGCTACCTTTTTGTCCTGGTAAAATGTCAAAATCCCATGGGAGATTTACGGGAATAATCCCCCTAGAAATGTGAAATTAGAATTTAACGCGGGTGAAACCGCAGGGAACCGCTAGTTATAGTATTTTGTACTTATTACCTTCACAGCTAATAGTCGTCGTTGGATCCGCATTTATTCGATTTGAAATTTGATAAGGCTGCTTACTAGATTTTCAATAATATCGATTCGTTACTAATTAGAAACAAATATGGCGTTAACTGTATAAAGATGTTGGAAGATAATAATTCGTTGTGGCTTATTGACAGTTTTATTGTGTTTCACGCCATTGGGAGTGTTATTTTAGATCTTATCTTCAAATGATATACCAGTCTCTACTGTACAAATAACACATTGAATAGCCATACAGAGTAGTTTTTTTGAAACGTATTTTATTGTGGTTTCTCTGAAAAATAGGATTCGCAACGAATACCTACATCCGACAGAACACCAACCTTGGTTTTCTGTCGGATGTATCGACATAGCTCAAAGGATTAGCAAGCTGAAGTGGCAGTGGGCTGGCCATATCTCGAGAAGAACCGACAACCGTTGGGGTAAACGTGTTCTTGAGTGAAGACCGCGACTCGGCAAACGTAGTATAGGACGACATCCGACCAGGTGGGATGACGATTTGCGAAAGACTGCTGGCAGATGCTGGATGCGGCAAGCTGAAGACAGGGCGCTATGGCGCTCATTAGGGAGGCCTATGTCCAACAGTGGACTAACATAGGTTGATGATGATGATTTTATTGGCATTGATTAATTACATTGACATTTGTTAATAAGTCCTGATTGAGAATTAGATACAGATTTTTTTTATATGAAACATATTTTAAATTTTAAGATTTCACTTACATATTTATAACATTTGAATAAACAATACAACTCAGCTTTTATCAATAAATTGATACCGCAATGGCTACAATAAAGACTAATGCTCCTTACCCATTAAGCCTACACAAAACAAAGAAAAATAATTGAAATTAATAATTATTGCTCATTCTGTACATTAAACTAATGGTTTCAATAAAAGCGCTGTAATAATACGGCACTGGCCTCATCCGTTACCAGGAGCACAGCGTGATACAATACTGATAAATTGTTGAAATTGAATGTAATATTAATTTATCGATTGTGAGAGTAATGAACAATGAAAATTAATTAATTTAAGGAAGGCAAGAGTGATGAAAGCCAGTGGTATCCCGTGATGACTGTTTCGATAGAACATGAGAACGCTTAAAATTTAAATCTCTTTTATTTGGATAAGAACTCTTGCTTTTTCTGGGGATGTCACTTGGCAGTCCAGAAATTGCTTATAGATACGTATCTCTTTTTTTATTTTTTATTATCAACTTAAAGTATTATATAATTTCAGCCAAACTGTGAAACAGTTTGTCGGCAGTAGCTCTCGTGGACAATTTAGATAGTGCATATACTTAACTACTTAGGTACTACAATTATTCTGGCTAGCTAGACCTAAATACTTAGTTACGTAAGATATAATATGTAATATTACAAAATTAATGCAAGTTATAGCGCTATCTATCATTATAAAACTGAGAAAAAAGAAGAGATACGGTAGATGTAGATGTTACTCTGTACGTCTGTTTGTCTGTTTCTTTTTCACGCCGCCGAACGGATCTCAACGTTTGCCAGGGTGGTAAATCCTGGAGACGGATATAGACTACATAACAAGCACGCGCGAGGCCGCGGACAACAGCTAGTATGTATAACGCTTGTTTTAATGTATGTTGATAATCCTTGGATATATAAATTTTTTTGTTTATCTAAAGCCTCATGCTCCTCTCATAATATGAATTCGCATAGACTAACAGTGAGGATTTTAAGATAGGCAAATAATGAACTTATTTCATAACTGAGAAGATTCAAATTCATTTACGCGTAGGTCAATGGAACCAACATCCGTACCAACCACTCCCTATACATGCGGTTGCCAGGAACTGATTAAACGAACTTCAACATGCACCATCGGGATCAAAACGTTTTCCAAACCACATCAACTATTAGTGGTTATAACTCAAAGACGTGGTTGAGACAAAAAGTTTAAATGAAAGGTATTGTACAAGTGCTGTGGTTGTCCCGCTGGGAGTTAGCTTGAACCTTTTTGTCTTAGAGTCCTAGTCCTAAGTGACTGTAAATCGCGTAAGCGGAATCCACGGTGCACGGAACAATATCTCGGCAAATTTTTATTATTTTTATTTTATTCCGAGCGCGAGGGGGGCTAGCGACACACATCCGTGAATTTTGAATGCGCTTGCGCAATCAAAATTCGGCGTCAATAGCCTAGTTTAAAAAAAAAAACTAGTATCCGTCCAGTTACATTATCAGAAGATATTGGACAAGTATTTTTTTCTTTAGTCAATTAAACAAAAAAATATGAAGATATCGCCAGGTAAAGTTCCGTGTGACGTCACGCCGGGCGACACTTTTTTTAGCGACTTTGTGACGTCACGATCACGAGCTTCCACTCCCAAACTTTGATGCGCTGTATCTTTTTAATTTTGTGTTTAAATAACAAAAAAACGTGATTTTTTCTTATGTCAATTAAACAAACAAATATTAAATATAAGAAACAAATTGTCGTCTGGCGTGATGTCACGCGGAATTTCCACTAGTTATATCTTCATATCTTATATATCTTTGTAATGAAAAATACGTGCCCAATATCTGATAATCTAACTGACGGACTAATTAGAATTTTTTAGGATACATTACGACATGCTCTCACTCAGGAGTGAAGAGTCTATCGGACTTGGGTTTTGGTTAACTTTCAAAACAGGCATATAGGTACGTAAAGACTGGTGACCAAACCCACTTCTGATAATCCGCTTCTGCTCCCGCGCTGTGTCACAAAAACGCACCCTCAAGGCAATAAAAAGCTATGTTTCACCTCAAATTCTGTTAAATGGAGCCATTGACTTTAACTTGTGGTTTGGAACTTGTTACACTAAAGGTCTTTTGAAATAATTTTTAAGAGTCTGTAGCCTATTGATAGTCTTTTTACTTTTATTATGAAAACCACTAAGTTCTTCTGTAGGTACTATGGGATAAAAAGATCTGGTTTTGGTTCACTCAGCTCGAGAATAATGGTTTTAAACATGGTTCTGTTCTTATCGACCGACGAATGATGTCGCGCAGCGGGCGAAGAAAGAAGCAGACCGGTGACGCAGGAGGTTGCGGGTTCGATTCCCATCTTGGGACAAATGTTTGTACGATCTGCAAATATTTGTTGCGGGTGTTCTGGGTATTTCTATGTGTAATAAAAAAAACTAGCCAAGTGCGAGTCGGACCCGAAGCACGAAGGGTTCCGTTCCGTACCATTATCTATGAAAACGGCAAAAAAATCATGTCTGTTGTATGCGAGCCCCCCTTTAAATATTTGTTTTATTTTAAGTTAATTATTCATTTTTAAAGTGAATATACATTCTGTGAATATTTAAAGCTTCTACCTGTTACCGTTATCAACATCGAGCAAAAAAATCAAGTTTGTTGTATGCTTTAATTATTTATTTATTTTGTTTTTTACTTATAGCAAGTTATCGACTTTAGCAATTTGATTTTTAACATCATCGAAGTAAAGTCTAGTATTGTATGGACCTGCTCACAAATTCTACCACCAAGGTGCGCCATAACAATTTCAGTAACTAGACGCAGGCTGTCCATTTACTCAGGTATCTAATCAATATACCCTTCAACCAGAGATATACGAGTCTATGGAAATCCAGGGCGATTGTTTGGTAAATCGTGTTGCATTCAACTAATGCTTGCCGTATTTCTTGTACTCCGGGCTCCCTTGCTATTAACATACCTACCTATCTGGGCAGGCTAGATTAGGATGCAATTTACTTAATAATGGACGAGTTATGTCTTATGTTGCTTTTTGGGGCTAAAAGTGGACTCGGTCTCATATTTATGTAGAACCGTAAATGTGTTATAATACGTAACATTTTTATATCAATACTTACTAGCTGCTGCTCGCGGCTTCGCACGCGTTGTTTAAGGTTATTTCTATTCCATGGGAACTGATTTATGGGATAAAAAGTAACTATGTTAAAATCAGTGTTTGCTTTTAAGCAAAAATTTCGCTGAGCCACGGCCTTTTTGTCTTGCTGCCAGCACACACAAAGTTTCCTACACTATGTTACTCTTAAAAAAATACTTACCTACTTTTTTTTTAATTCTGTTCGTATATTAATGAAAATGTTGCTAGAGTATTGTTTCTGTTTAAATTGTATATTGATTAGTTATAAGTATATTAATGTTAATTGTACCTATGTGTGTCTGTATAGTAACAAATAATTTTTTTATCTATCTATCTATGTTACTCTCCATCCTTTCAACTGACTCTATGCAAAAAATCAAGCCGATTGGTGGCTTAGTTAGGGCGTGAAGAAAGAACAAACATATAAACATACACACACTCTTGCATTTAAAGATTAAGTGTTAAAAATCTCATCCAGTGCGCTTTCTGTGATGTATTTGCTTAGAAAATTTACTGAGAACTTCAAATGCAATCCAAATTTTACGATTATGCATTAAAAACCAATTTATTTCGAGATTACTTATTTTATAGTGTGTCAATTGACTTTCACTATCATAATTTATGTTCTCACTTATGTGAGATTGCTGCCTAGTTGCTACTACACTTGGGCAAGTGTCCGCTCTTTAAAATTTTCTATTCCGATCAATTTAGCTACTTTTTATTTTATTACTATTGGTTTCCGGTCTGTGTTTTCAATTACGAACTTATTAAGTTTAATTGAACCGCTTTGCATGTTGATCCAGTTCAAATCCTTTCACAACTTTCGTAATATACTGTTGATAGTTGCCGGTTTGTTTTCACAGAGTAAAAGAACCAAGTAGAGCTGCGGTAGAGAAATGATGGTAAACTTGTTAACCTCTTAAAGTTTTTTTAGGAGAAATTAATCGTGGAACATTATATCAACGTCGATGTATTGTAAATAAGACTTGCCTATATATTACAAACGACCATTTCTTATTTATATTCATGCCAATCGACCTCTTAGCTTACAGCAAGTTGACCTTATTTTCCAGAGCATTTCACATGATTTTCTAAACTAACACCAATATTTAATCAATGTGGCAACACTATCGATGATGCACTACTTATAAAAATAGCATGACAAAGGGAATAACCAATATGGTGGTCGCTAACATTCTCAAAAAACGTATTATAAGTAATTTTTCAGTTCTTTCTTCATCAGTGCTTTTCACAGCCTAATCTCCAATCCAGAAAATATGAGAAAATATGACTTAAAGTGAGTAGTTTTTAATATACATACAACCTAACATAACCTACCTCACCAATTTGTTGTTAAGAATACGACGTCCTTTATATTGTAACTAGTTTCTGCCCACGGCTTCTCACGCGTTTTTTAAGGTTATTTCTAACCCATGGGAACTGATTTATAAGATGACCTATCTTTTGTTCCAGGCCTAGAACTACCTGTTTGCAAAATTTCAGCCAGATCTGTTCGGTACTGTTTGCGTTAGGAGGTAATAAACATCCAAACAACTAAACATCCAAACTTTCTCATTTATAATATTAGTGTGATGTGATGTGATCAAATGGGTTATTCCCAATGTCTGACGTGAGATGTGCTCATTCCCAACGTCTCACGAAAAGACTTCCTAACGTCTCACGAAAAACGCACCTATGTTCAACGTGTCACGAAAAGTAGTCTCACGTCGTGTATTTATCTGAAAATATAAATATCTATTCCGTTAAGTATTTTACTACTCTCTAGCTTTGTACACAAGTAGTGCATTTAATTAAAACAATTGCGAGATACTGGTACGATTTGACCACGCCTTCGACTGCTGTGAACCACGATTTCTCTGGCGTTGAATTTGTTCTTTTATAGCACTTTATTAAATTTTGGTACAAGATACAAGAGATAGAAGAATCAAATTAAAATATCATAAGATCGCTTGAAGAGGTCACGAATGAGATTTGAAACGCACTCTTGAAAAGAGATTTTTAAGAGTGCGTTTAGTTTTTTGACGACTGATGTGGCGCAGTGGGCGATGGTCTGCCGGCGACGCAGAAGGTTGCGGGTTCGATTCCCGCCTCGGGACAAATGTGTACAATCTGCAGACGCGACATGTTTAGGGTGTTCTGATCGTTTTCTATGTATAATGAAAAATATCTCTCTATGTACTGTATTATATGTATGTATATCAGTTATCTAGTATCCATAACACAAGCTCTGCTTAGCTTGGGGCTGTGTGAATTGTCCAGCATTTTTTTCGGTTTTTATTTTTATTAGTTGCTCTGTTGTTTATATACATATAGCCAGTTTATATAAACCAGAGTCTAATCCAATACCAACCAAAGTTTCGCATAACAAAGCTCAGTACGTACTCGTACTAATTTTCTGAAATCTGTGAAAAAAAAGTAGAGTTAAACATTGCAGGTAAACTTTTAACCAACGATCAGGCGACGACATTATATGAAAGCGACTGTATTTTCTGGAATTAATAATTTTAATACCAAATTTTTATTTAAGGGCCTATACTATGACGCCATTTTGTGAAAAGGATAGTAGTAAGCAGAATTATAAAGATGAAAGAATTTTTCAAATCGGTTCAGTAGTTTCGGGGCCTATTCCCGTCAAGCAAACAAACAAATCTTTCCTCTGTATAATATTGGTATAGATTATATAAGATTAGATTATATAAATATAAGGACCGAAATTTCAGTGTCAAATAAAATGAAAATTATACTTTCATAGAGAAAAGGCAACTTCGTTCGTTCGCAAATTTCAGTTTTTGTTCAGGTGGAAACGCACGCGACAACGGAACTGCGCGGCCGCGGCACTTTATGTCAAATTAGAGCCAAATCACCAAATAAGCCGCACGGCCTCTTTCGTCATTTGTTTTAATTTGACAGGCAGTGTCGCGGCCGCGCAGTTCCGTTGACGCGCAGTGCGCTTGCACCTTCAGAGTACCGATCGAACGATACGAAACAAAAATTCGTAATGAAATAGGCCTCTAAGCCTGTACAATAAAAATCAAAAGACCATCGCGCTTGCAGTTAAATATCTGTCAGGTCTCTGTTTTTTATTTGCCACTCGCCCGACGATAGAAACCTCATTCGATGGAAGCCACCAGCCAACTTATAAGCCTACCGTCGCGACGACGACGCAATTCGCAGTGCGGTCGTGACCTAACCATAATTTGTACCTCCAGACTGTTTGTAACAGTCTACAGTTAGCTCTACTATTACAATTGTTAGTACTAGTTCTAATTTGTTTCTTGTTATTAATGTTAAAACAAGACCATAGTCTATCGTATATGGTAAAAACGCTTTCACCTTGAGCTTAGATCCTTCAATAAATTTTCATAAATTGTCTATTAAGATTTAGGTAGGCTTTTAGCCATATCTATTAACTCTAACCAACGCTTATCATCGCTTAGTGTCTGTTTTTCGCGAAGTAATGAAAAAAGTTAACAAGTAAAAAGGGTTTATATTTTCATCCGAACTTTTGAGAAAGTCCGACCTTTTTTCTTAAATTAAAAACGAATATTAATCCCCATAATAATGATAATACAGAGATTAGCTTACATTCATTTCATCCATCACTTAATCAGTATTTTACTCGACTATTCTGAACGTATAAAACATATACCTGCGTATACAACCGACTAACGGATCATGTTATCACCGCACCCAGCTTAGTTAGATTCAAAAACAAACTAAACGTATGGCTCATCAAGAAGGCGTACTATAACGATGTAGGAATTTTTGGAAAAAAAATGATCGTTATTTAGACCATTCTGAATTCATTTATTACATAGTGTATGAATTATTATTTTATTCCGAATTGAATTGAGTTATTATTTGTTGTAGTAGGAAATATTATTTTCATCCCCCCATCTCGGAAAGACTATTTTTGTACTGCGATATCTGAGTGTAAAAGCCGTTTTATCCGCTAGAGGCTAAATTAAATTGAATTTAGAATTTTGTGCGCACGATGATTGTTTTGATTGAATTTTAGAATCTTTCGCTTGCTCGGTCATCAAAATTGAGCACGCGGTTAAAAATTAACTTGGCACTCTTGTATAACAAATAACTACTACTTATTTATTGTTTGTATCTTCCTACATTGACTATTTATTAAATTTAGTATGTAACATTTAGATAATCTGTTAGTAATTGTACCCATTTTAATCAGATAATTGACTTGTAAATATGATTTTACCAATAAAATGATTATGTATCTATCTGCATTTTGAAAGAAACAACTTGCATGGATGGAACACTATAACTTCAACTCATTTCTTTGTGCAATCACTGTAACAGGAGCCCCCCTAGCACGGGAATTGTTGTTTAGGGTAGAATAGACGATAATGACATCGCATAAAATTGCTTACATTATTGAAGTTGAAGGAATGCATTCCAAATAATTTAGGCATTCGATGACGAAATGACGTAATTTTTCTCTATTCTTCCCTAGACAACAATCCCCGTGCTTGGGGCTGGCTGGTTCTTTGTACGCTCATTTCTCTTTAATTACCTTATCAATGATCAAAGTGAAAAAAGTTGACAAAAGGTCAACATCAACTCGGCAAGAGAAAGAACTAAATTAAAAAAGTTTTGATCATAGATTATCTAGATTGATTCATTGATTGTCTAGTTTTGATCAGTAACTGTCTATATCAATATAAAGAACTAAATGAAAAAAGTTTTGATCTGAGAAAACTGCGAAGGTTCTCATATCTTAAAGATCAATTCTTTAGGATAAGAACCTTCGCAGTTTTCTATGTAAATATATCGATACTTTCTATGTTCTGGTATTAAGGTTGCGATCAGTTCGCATGTAAAACCGTTTCGCCGAACACCTGCCTGCGAGAGTAAATTATCGCCTCGCTTGCTAAGATCTAGTCGTGACCAGAATGCACTCAGTGGCAAGACTTGCAAGCGACCCGTCGGTCGTCGTCCGGCAGACTTAGTATGTGTGTTTTAACAAGGATTTATGAAAATAGAGAAGTTGTTATCAAGATTGACTGTAATGTTGATCGAAGCTACTTAAAATACTAAACATTGCCTTAGAACCTGTACAATTACTAACATGCTGAGTTGATACCTTTTTGGCTCGACACTCGGTGGTTTGCGTTGCAGAAGTTACTGGGTAGGTAACCAATTATTTTTAGATTTCCGACAATTTAGTTTGTACAAACCGTTATTGCACTCACCTGTCTTACTGACAAACTCGATCTAGTTTAGTTCCTTCCTCAAATGTATGGTAATTCTAATATGTCGTGTCAAATAAATAATTTCATTTCAATGCATTTCATTTTAGAACCTAATATAATATATACTTCTGTTGTCTCACAAAAAGTTTTGACGCAGATACCCTAATCTGTCACGTGTTTTCATCATAGCTGTGATGGATCAAAATTCTTCTGGAATCGCACCTACTGAAACTACAAGAGTGAGGACTATTTTATGTTACCTAAATCAAGACGTAAATAGTTCCATCTAGAAATTTTGCGTCGCAGGAATTTATGGAGCGAGGAAATATTAGGATGCAAACATTGCAGGCTAATAATGTCCTAGGCTGCTTTTAAAGGCACGCCTCTATTTGCTGCAGCACGAGTCAAAGAAGTTTAAATGGTATTTTATCCACACTCGTGACTTTAAATAATTTTAATTAGACGACTTGTAGGCTTGCGAACACGTAATGCATACCGTAAACATTCACTGCGGCAGAAAATTAGTATTCAAGGGGGTATTGGGATATCATACAATGCATTGGACGAGAGTTTTATGACCCGTTGGACCTCTCTGCTGTTGTTGTGACGTTGTTTATTGTCAATCATTACTGTCGATTGTTTTTATTTCCAGTTTGTTTTCATGTTTTCTTTGCTCAATAGGCTGTTGCTTACAAAATTTGAATAGAGCTTAGAAGAGATTTACTGTGCAAATCACGGTATTCTAAGTTGTCTTTTACGCCTTGAATCAATACCAAAACAATACCTTGAATCGAAACCAAAACATTTTTAATCAGTGGTGTTTGAACCAATTTTCTTCAAGTTTTTACCGCCTAGTTATACAATAATAACTATAGGCGGTAAAAACTCGAAGAGAGTTAGTACTGTGCAAATCACGGTATTGTAAATTGTCTTTTACGCCTTGAATCGTAACCTTGAATCAATACCAAAACAACATCTTGAATCGAAACCAAAATATTTTAAATCGGTGTACCTATTGAACCAAATTTCTTCAAGTTTTTACCTCCTAGTTATTAGCGTAGAAAAAAGTTAGTACTGTGCTAATCACGGTATTCTAAATTGTCTTTTACGGCTTGAATCGTAACCTTGAATCAATAAGCCAAAACAATACCTTGAATCGAAACCAAAAAATTTTTAACCAACCAATATTCTTATTTTTACCGCCTATTTGCCTACCTACTTCCAAGATATGTAACTTAGCTGTGAACTTAGGTACCTCTATTAAATAGGAACATTAAAGTAGAACAAGTTATCAGATCAATTTGTATCCTTTCACCGGCGGCGAGCCGGACAATGCGGCGCGCGTGCTTGGGCGTGCTCAAGGGTACGCGAGTACACTTGTGAGCTGAATTGTTGGAAGTTGTACGGGTATTTGATAGAATTTCAGATAACTTATCCAAATTTATAAATTTTTAACAGTCAGACAGAATTTTGCAGCTGCTTTTTTCACGCCTAAACACATCCTACAAATAAATAATATACCTACATATCAAGTTGCTTGCAACAAATAAAAGCTCTTTTATTACATTCCCTTAAACTTGTTAAAGGGTAGGTAATAAAAGAGCTTTTATTTGTCTCTTTAATCTCTTTTATTTGTCTTGTCTGTGTCAAATTGAGTCCATTTTTTTCGATTGTCATTTGTTTCCATTATATCTGCGTTCACATTATGTATAACGGAACCCTGAGTAGGTACTTGACTGGGTTTAAGTCTCGCTGTGTTTGTACTTTAGGCTGTTTTTGTCCAAGTTCTATTTGACTTCCTGCTAGCACAGTGACTCGTGACCCGCCACACCCAACTACTGCCGGCTTAGATTGCCGTCGGTTTCTGCCGTCATATCGTGCTGGTTAGCATTTCAGACAGATTTTCAATTATAGACCTACCCACCTGTCAGTTAACCTTAATCTACACGCGTTTAGAGAAATCTAAGTGTCGGCTATTGGTGACAATTGTAGGCACGTAAGATTTGCGATCAAGGCAGAAAAAATTTTAGCTAGATTGAAAATTGCCTCGTTTCTTCATCGACTCCTTATCATCAAACAAACCGTGTTTCTTACCATAATCACCACTACCGCAGTGGACCTGTTAAAATATAAAGAAGGAAGTTACTGCCCGCGCTAGGCGTAAACTGCCTGGCCAAGTAAGGGCCGTAGAGGGGTCGATTTTTACGCCGTGACCACTACGGCTTACTGTAACGAACTACCATCATCATTTTCATGCCCGATTTCACTACATTAACCTCACAAGTATCTACAGATAGATAACAATTTATTGTACTACACAGAAAACTGTACAGAATATTATATGCTACGAGTAGACGAAGCACAAAGGCGGCCTTATTTCTATGAGCGATGTCTTCAAGGCAACCGTAGGATGGACTGGACTTGTAAGAACAAAGTCGGTGGCACTAAAAAAAAGGAAACAATAATACTTACCTACTCTACTATTCTATAAAAAAAAAAAAAAAACAATAATACTTACTGTACTATTCTATTTAACTATCTATTTAATCTAAAGTGCGGGGAAGTTGTAACATCAACCGATGATTTCCGTTTTTTTTTTAAATAAAATGCGTTACTGAATTCTCTGAAACTACGAAGGTAGGAATACAGTACATAAGTACCTATGTAAGTAGTTTTACAGCTGCTTTTATTGTAATTGCCAGCCCGCAATGTTTGTGCTCTCCGTGCTTTCTCTGGAATTCTCGGAGCACCGATACCGCGTAACGTTCCATTCCATTCCCGTTTGTGCATCTAAATTGCGTATCGGACACTTCTAACAAATTACCTATGCGTTTTTTTTTACAATACAAAATATCGCTGGGATCACCAACATAATCAATACTACAAGACGGTGACACCGCTGTGTTTGTGTGCGTAACTGTCTAGCTTACCGTGTTTACAAATTATTTTTATTGCTATTTTTAGAGAACCCTAGTGTCTAGTTAAACCTTAGGATTTAAGATACTATGAACCAAAAATATGTAATCATTCTGTCAATAAATAATATCTTCTGTCAATAAATAATATCTAAAATTTTGAATAAACATAAGTCTCTGAAAATAATGATGACCAGCGTTCATAGTTAGTTTCTGCTGATGTCGTCATTATAAAATGCAGTATATTACCAGCCAATAATTAATTGACTGCT
The DNA here is from genome assembly GCA_947086465.1 of Eupithecia exiguata. NCBI lineage: Eukaryota > Metazoa > Arthropoda > Insecta > Lepidoptera > Geometridae > Eupithecia > Eupithecia exiguata. Next base: position 3,832,735 of record OX352230.1, on the reverse strand, counting down.
CATTTGTGTGTTGTCGGGTAGAGGTGTTGGACGTGTGAGTGCCTCTTCTATCTGCAGTAACACGAGATCATCTATGCCTAAATGCTATGCTTTCAGTGCGTAGAACGGAATTTCCACAGTAAAGGAACGATTGAATTGAACGTTGCTACGGTAAGAGAGGAATCAAATTGCGAAGTAGGTTAGACATGCAGCAGGAACCCTTATTCATGTATGGTGATTGTCGAGTAGGTAAGGAATTTATATTAATGCCTTTGAGAATTTCAATGGGGGTTGTTTAGCGATGGAAGAGCGTTTAATGCTGTGTGATTTGTCCAGCATTATTTATTTATTTAATCATTTCATTTATTAATTCCACCGTTCGAGTCCCGCCGAAACCGATTTTTTTTGGGAACTTATTTCTTTTCTTACATATAGATTTGTTAGTGTTTTTGCTGTACGCAGTATCAGACAAAAACAAGTCCAAATCACAATGCTCAATGTATTCAGTTCTGTTATTCTTAACCGGTAACAGTTCACACCTCAAAATATAAATTCCAGTTCGAAACAGAGGTTGTTTCGAACAGGATCTTGAAACGCAATCCCAAACAACTATACCTCCACCACCCAAGTGAGCAGATGTGAATTGACAATTAACTTGTAAAATGATTATGTACGTTTTTTACTTGGCTAACGAGTCAAGAGCCAAGGGCCGACTTAATTGCCAAGACCGGTCCACCGTGTACGCTAATAAGTAACTTGGGGACCCGAGTTGCGTATGAAATTGGTACTATGAGATGCAGGACGGCTGTCTAACTATACATTAAACGTACGACTTTTTTTTCATTATTTATGTTTCACATTAAGTACTAAAATTATCTTAAAGCTAACCTAAACCGTAATTCGGTTTGTCCATAAGCCTCTTAGGCCCGTATTATGAAAGCTTCCCCAAGCATTACTTAAGCAGTCATTACGTGATCTCTACTCAAGCGTTAATTACTCAAGTAATGCTTGGTAACCGTTCAATAATATGTCTAAGCAGTTACTCGAAGGCGTGGACGGAGGAAATCCGCTCTTGACGGCTACTTGAGTGAGTGTAGATTTTGACATGAGCTCCCAAGCATTGTTTGAAAATTAGTATTCACTCAAAACTAGACATAAGCATCACTCAAGCAGAGCTCGATGACTGAGCATGCTTTCATAATACGGGCCTTAGTCTCTATGATATACCTAATAAAATGTACTAGTATGTACCTACTAACAATTTAAGTAAAATACAGTCTACTAGTACATAGTAAATGTAAAAAAACTTGTAAGAGGTATTCTTCTAAGCTGGTAAAATTATCTTTAGAATAAGTTTATGGGCAGAAAGTTAAAGCTTAGCTTTATAACTATATCCGTTATAATAAGAGTGTTTGCTTGAGACGAGACTTTTATAATAGTTATTAATGCTGTGAACAATAATACTGTAGGTAATAAAAATAAAATCGACCAAGTACGAGTCGGACTCGCGCACGAAGGGTTCCGTACCATCATCTATAAAACCACAAAAAAAATCACGTTTGAATTTTTCTGAATTATCACGGTTCATGAGATACAGCCTGGTACCAGACGGACAGACGGACAGCGAAGTCTTAGTAATAGGGTTCCGTTTTACCCTTTGGGTACGGAACCCTAAAAATGCTTTGAGGTTGCATTGTTTTTCCGTTTTGCCGCCGCAAAAAGTTCAGTTGTTCCCTCCACTCACCGCTGCTGCATCAGTACCTTTGACTCATAGGAGATAACTATATCTCGTAAAAGAACTACATATTTAGTAAGAATAGTCTTTGCATACTCCTTTTTTGTATAATCCCTATAATATATGTTCTCTAACGAATGTGAAACACAATAAAACCAAAAACTAGTTTATGTTTACAGATTAGTTCCTTAGATACGGGTTGGTTCGATTCCAGCAATTGGTGCAATAGAATTAGGGAATAAAACCAAGCTGCTATTTAAAATTTATGTTAATTAGAACTAATCGGCATGGCTTGCTTTGAAAGCTTAATTATGTTTATTTGAAGCCATCAATCCGGACCAGTTTGGTTAATCGATTCGATTGCGTTAGTGAGGTTTTAGTTACGATATCAGTGTCCCTATTGCTTCTGTAAAGCAAAATGATGACGTCTCTTTCGATCGTAAAGTTCCAGTAGCAAGCGTTTATCTATTTGATAAGGCAGTTACCGAGCACATTATAGCACGATTCAAGAACGACTACGTAATTAAATCTAATGAAACATAAAAAGGCCGAGATGTCGAGCCGGATGCCCGAATAAAAGGGTCATAATCTGTTACAATTCCGTTCGTTGCACTGATCGCTTGCTTGCGGCAGAACTAATTTCGATGGAACCCAATTAAGCGCAGTGACGCCGCAGTAATAATCGATCAAAACGACTTTGGGTTTAATCATACTTAGCAGTTAAATCAAGTCTAAAAACTTACTGAAAAACTATGTTACCATTTTAAAACTCATCCCATCTCCTCCTTACAGATGGGAACACATTTAATTTGGCCAAGCACCTGCTCGGCCCAGACGATTTACGAGACATCACCCCGAAGAAAATCCTACAGTTCCTAGCAGCTGCAAGAGTACCTACGCCGCGCCACATCGGTCGTCATCGTCGTTTTTATCTAGAGACCTCAGACTAAGTAAGAAATCTTACGTAAGTAAGATTTCTTACTTAGTCTGAGTCTAGGACTTACAAACTTCGTCCGATAGATCAAAAACTACTTACTTATGTTGGAAAATAACGGACTCTTTGATTAAGACTGTTACAGTGAACCTAAAAGTGCTCATCAGTTGAGTGTCAGGTAAGTGGAGTCCAACCTTAAAATGCCAGGTGCTACCGGCAGAAACCTGGACCTGCCACTGTGGAACGAATGAACCATGTCAATCAGCTTAATTAATCATTCAAATTGCTTCATAGAGCATTTTCTTTCCAGAAAAAGACGATTTCTCCACATTTTTAATTCTATAAATGCATCGGAAGTTTCTTTCATTTTATTAGATCAAATTTATACGATCATTCCTTCGTAAAAAATGCTTAAATATAAGAATTTTGTTGCGGCTCTAAAGACCATTCAGTTCAGCTGGATTATAAATGGTCCCCTTAGACCCTTTATGGTTTAAGTGAAGGACTTGGAGTGCCAGCCTCTATTTGGCCTTAGAGGTGTTAATGTAAGTCCTTGGGCTTTACCTTCATTATTAATCTCCCATTCATGTGTCGCTTACCAGGAACGGACTAACGCCATCGGTCTTATCTGTCAAATGGTCGTGTTATAGTATCGTCTAGTGGTGGTTATTACAGTCGTATTTCTTGCATTCAGAGTTTGTCTTTATATGGCCCAGGAACTGAGGTATGATTTTGTTTAATTTACTTGTTCAAAGGAACTCTGAAAATCAAGATTTAAGCTATCATAGACGACGAAGATGCTATAAGTATCGCTCGCCATACAATCACTATGAGCTATCTTTATTAATATTTTAAAGGGGAAGAATTTGTTTCTTTGTTTGAATTGAATAGGCTTCGAAACTACTGAACCAATTTGAAAAAATATCTCACCCTAAGAATCTTAAATTATCTTTTTTCGAAATCTTTCTATTTTTGGAAATTTTTCAGTCTTATGTTTAGGCTTTTCTAATCTACAGTTTTTTTATACAAAAGGAAAACCATTTATGTCGAGCTTGACGCATTTATGGCATACATCATTTGTGTTTGCAAATTGGTCACTCTGTTTGTAGTGTTTAATTACATATAAAATACCTACTTGTGACACCTTCGCCATTTTTCAACAGAATGAGATCATAATATAGGTATATTATGGTATCTTAACTGTGTGTGATGTGATGTGATACCTTACGATGCTATAATATTTTATCGTAAGATATCTTAAGATAAACTGTTAAAGAATCTTTACCGTGTGTGACGAACTTTATAATATTAGTAGATACCAATATTCTGCCGCAAGAACAAAATTAATACATAGACCATTTAAAAACAAAGATTCAAGATATATTTAATATAATAATATAATTGTTAACTAGCTTCTGCCCGCGGCTTTGCACACGTTTTTTGGTATCAAAAGTAGCCTACATGTCCAGAAGTTTACATGTGTGCAAAATTTCAGTTTGATCCATTCTAAATTTTGGCGTTATCTTCAACCAAACAAGCAACGAAAAGCTTCAAAACGGCACAAACTTTCGCCTCTATAACATTATTAGGATATCCAATTTATGACAAGTATTGATTGGCAATCAGTGTCGGACGACTTAAATAAATCAGTCTCCACATTCCAAGCATGTCACTTAATAATGTCACTACATTCCATTGGAATGATATCGATGGTTAGTGTTATGGGGTGACGTAAGATGAACTATTGTCATCTATAGCCTCTAGTCTAGTGAGTGACACAATACGTACTTAATGTATTCATAGTACAATACAATCTACATTGGTACCTCCTAGTCAACCCCCATACAAAAGGATGTTATAACTAATGGACTTAGTAATTATAACAAACTAAAAGGTAATCCTGTAATAAGTAGTGTTTTGTAAAATAATATGCGCACATCTCGCTGCGGTCCGAAATAGTTCGAGTAAAAAAAAAAAAAAAAAAAAAAAAAACTTGGAAAAACTGCCTAATGCTATGATCGGAAGTTAGGTAAATTAAAACATTAAAATATATTTGATAAACATGTTTATTTAGAATCAATTCCTACATAACAATTTGACTTTGAATACTACAAAAATATCTTTTAGCATTTTTACTCTTACGTTACACTAATATCACAGTTTCATTTTTAATATGTACAATTTCTAAAAAACAATTACAAAAATATTTTATGATTTATACTAGCTATTAATCAATAAAGTTGTATTTTAAATTAGTTTACACATTTTAATACAAAAATAGAGAGATTTCAATTATATTGGTTCATGTTCTTAATTTTAAACTTTAAAACTTCTAAAAAGGTAAAAACTTAACTTCTTTAAAATTCTGTCAAAAATAGCATGGATGCTTGGTGTATAAATGAATTTAAGTTAGCAGATATATGTATAATATGTACATTCGAGCTCCTTCTCGACGACACCGAGGCTACCTCGGACAGTATTTCAAATGAGGGAACAGGAAACAATGCAGCGATAAAAATCTGAAACGAAAGACATGCGAATTCAATTTATTGACACAGGGAGTCTTTATTTCACTCTTTTTTCGAATTTATGTTTGAAATTTTGAATTGAAAATCAAGTCAGGCTTGTAGTTGAATTTCTATGAGCTAATTTTTTTGTATATATTTTAATCTTTATTAAAAAAGAAAATTACAATCAAATAATATTAATTTAATTCATTCTATGTAATATCTTAGCAAGAACCTTGTAGGATAATGTTATTTTTCTGCAACGTTAAAATAAACAAGAACTTGATATAAAGCAAAGTCATGATTATCTCAACTTGATTATGAAGTTATTGTCAGTTGTAGAAAAACAAACAATGCTTACCGCGTAGGATCATAGTTGGTATCGAAGCCTGGAACGTTGATCACGTTCCACTCATCCTTTCCCTTTGAATAGCTGAACGAGATCTGATCTCTGAAGGTTTCTGAAGGCAGCAGCTTCATCTGCTCTAAGTGAGAGTGGAACTCCGGCACTTGAGTTAGTTCTTTCTTCATGATTTCCTCTGAAATAAAATATTTATTTAGCAGATACCTACTCCAATCAAACAAACTTAGGTTCTAAGGTTTTTATTTATTATAGTACTCTGGGTAATTTCTAAGAAATTAATAAATCCCAAAAAAAAAAAAAAAAAACTTAGGTTTTTTAGATAATTCACAAATGTGAACAATTTGACTATTCGGGTCGTCCTCAAAATTTATAATAAAACCGGCCAAATGCGAGTCGGACTCGCGCACGAAGGGTTCCGTACCATTATCTTTAAAAACGGCAAAAATCATTTATTCTGTTTTTTAGTATTTTTTGTTATAGCGGCAACAGAAATACATCATATGTGAGAGTTTCAACTCTCTGACTGTCACGGTTCATGAGATACAGCCTGGTGACAGACGGACAGGCGGACAGCGAAGTCTTAGTAGTAGGGTCCCGTTTTTACCCTTTGGGTACGGAACCCTAAAAAACAGCAGTTTAACAAATACATTTACTCCAAATTAAGTATAGGCTGGTTATAATTATAACAGAGAAAGATAACTTACCAACAATATATCCCATGGAAACATCATCTGGTAACCGTATTTCTTCACAAATACTGATAAATTTGCCACCACTGAAACAGACAATTAATTATTGACAGTATTGGTACTCTTTTTATTTAGAACAGCTGGATTTTGAAGGTATATTTTAATTACTTTGTGCTAAAGATTCATTATAAGTCGTGTCGTGTTATAAAAAGTACTAGATATTTTGTGAAGTAACAAACCTTGCAACAGGTGACATTTTGAGCGCTAAGCTTCTGCTGATACAAAACCCAGCTCCGCCCGTGGCGAACCAGAATGATCCCATCAGCTGCAACAAATTCATAGTTCAAAACCAGTTCTATTCAATGAACATAGAAATACTAAACATTTCATCAAAGAGGCTGGCATAAATATAAGGAGACCTATACGGAGCAGTAGGTGACATAATTATACTGAATGAATGAATGAATGAACACTTTATTTTACAATAAAAATAAACATGAATAAATAATCTTATATCTAAAATAAACATAATACAGTACAAAAGGCGGCCTTATCGCTGAGAGCAATTTCTCCCAGGCAACCTTGGGATGGAAAAAAAAGATACAAGAAAAGTTGGTTGATACTGGTGATGATGATGGTCATGGTCATGCATTAGTAAACATTTACATATCATCACCACAGTCAAAGGACATTAGTGGTTCATTTTGAGTAAAGAAAAATGCTCCCATTCAAACAGATGGATAGAAGATTGAAATGACCCAAAACAGTTGAGCAGCTACAAAATGACTGTTCTTGACTCTACCTTGTTGGTCTTCTTCAGTAAATGCTGGACCAGTTGAACAGGCTCGTAAACCGATGTCCTTCCTAAGTACCAGTCATCCTGGTGGTTGTACTTCTGCAAAACGCTGACCAGTCGTGGCACGTTCACGTAGTTGTCGTCATCGAAATGGCAGAACCACCTTTGAACAAAACATTACATTATTTCTAGGTCTTATCGACCTAATTCCTAAGGTTGGGTTTGGCTTCATTCGTGTAGGAATTTTGATATAATTTACAGGGCAAACCACACGGGTATGGATTTTATTACCCACCCACCCGTCAATGTTGGTATTTATCTTGGCATCCCACATATGTGTATGACATGTAACATGTCACACAGTTGTATGTCATGTAAATGGACATGAACATCCTTTCATTATTCATCATCACAAATACTTCATGTGGTATTCCAGATACTGGCAGAATTATGGCAAATAACCACTAAAGCGGATATATTATATACTTATGTATAAGATCTGATCTGAGGTGCAGCTCGAAAAATATCCATTGAAACAAAGACTTCAAATACTAACATAAAAACTAAACTTTTTGGAGTATGGAAATTCAAATGAACATTGAAGTAGAACTCTAAAATGATTAAGTCCAGTGCCAATTAGCTTTGCATTGCGCTATAATTTACTGACATTACGCTTGACGTAAATAACAGGAGTGGGGTTTGAGTCCATGTAAATCCACTGCTATACCACACACTGCGGTCGCAGATCGCCACAGATTAATGGTTGGCGGTTAGAACTGTAGTCGACGATACGACTAGTGTGTTTAAAAAAACACGCAGATTATTAGATTTACGTACTTTATATTACATAGGTCTTTTGTCTGTTGTACCTTAAGGTGAAATAGGTTCGTATTTTCGAGACAAAGACGAGCGAACGCCGCGTGGTGAAGGCGAGAAAGTAAGGAAAGATCCGACCGACGCGCAATTTCACTGGTTTTTATTTTTAAATTTGTTATTGCTCTAAAATAATACTCTTTCGTCAAAAACTAAAACCATAATCGTCTAAAGTATCTAGTAAGTATTTTTAGACGACATTTCATTAAAAAATGTTGAATAACTAGCGAATAAAACTGGTTTTCCGTAGTCAAAATGAGAATTTAGAGGAAACTTTGCGATTTTTTTCTATCGAGTCAAATTTAGTCAATCGTGGTTCGACTTCCATAACTTACTAACAAAAACCGTTAACTTTCGATGCTCATCAAAAAATATTTAAAATAAATAGTGTTTTATTGCCTTAAAATTGATTTTCCGTACAGTCAAAACGTGATTTTGGGACTCATTTCACCTTAAGTCTGGGATTAGGTTATTAAACTATTTTAACGTGAAAAATGTTAGTTTCTTGGCACAACTTGTAGCAGAATTTATAAACAACATGTTAATGAAAGGAGCAAAAAGTCATGTTATTATGAATGAGTGTCATACAATTGTATAAAAATTTACACCTGAATAAACTGCAAACTTTCAAAGTTTTCATAACAAAGACTTGTATAAGAATCAGAGCCATAATTAAAGTAAAATGTTATGATTATGCAAGAGGATACTATGTACTTATGATACCTACTGGTATACTTTGAAGCAATGTTGAGTCTATACAGGAAGGAACAATGATGATCTTTGTCGCAGATCCGTAAACATTACCTACCGTACGGACTAACATCCACTTGACAACTCGTTGTTTAAACAAACCGCAAACAATGATCGGGACGACAAAACTAGCACCCAGTTCATTTGATCTACTTTAGTATTTACAGACAATGGTAAATATAATATAACATTAGATATATTTAAGTAAGTTAAGTAGTAATAGCCTTACTACCACTAGGTATATGCTGTAATCAAAGACATTTTCCAAATGTCTTTGTCTGTAATGTATCCTAGTTATCTCGTACCCATGACACAAGCTTCAGTTTTGCCATTTGGGGCTAGGATGATGATGTTTGAACTGTCCATCATTTATGTATCATATATCATTTAAGGTTTTCACAAATTAATAACTACTATTAAGTATTTTTGAAGGCAAGACTTCTGAATCTTGCGAAGAAAATATTTCACATCTTTGATCTAAGAATTATTATTCATGCAGGGTAGGTAAGTTGTATTTATTTAGTCGACTGTGGTTTGTGGGCTGGCGTACGACAGGCACTCGCTTTACCGACTTATAATCTGTATCAAGTTTCTGCATATCAAGTGTTCGTTGCGAAACTGGATCGGTTATTGCAAGACAGCTGTTTAATTCCACACCGCAACTATTTATTATTGGCCACGCAATTATTTTAATAGTTAGCTCCATTACGAGTTGCGTAAATCATTTTAATCGGGCATAATGTCTGTGGATAAAGTTTCGCGTTTTTAATTTCAACAGATGTTATGTATGACACTTGGACGGTGCTCTAGTACTCCGTTTTTGGTCTCGCCACGAGCTTACCACTTATCTCGTCAATATCTTCCGAAGCTCCGAGAAATCAGAAGAGGTCATTCAGTTCTCCATTAACTATTTGTTCAGATCCTCCATTGACGAGTTTTGGTTGTTTACTCAGAAACCCGATCCCACCATTTGGGGTGCAAGTCAAAACATTCTTGTGGGAATAAAACAAGATATTCCTAACAAAAACATTCGGCTGGTCTGAGTAAACGCGTGAAAAATTATTGTGAGCCCAGAATAATATTGGAGTTGCTCTTCAAAAGCCATTACGTTTGTTGTGTGTTTGGACATCGGAGGTAAGCGTCAACAGATTAAAAGCACCCATGAAATGGTGTTGTACAAAAAATGGAAAGCATAATAAAACATTTGAAAGGACAATTATACATGATTCAGTTGTTAAATTCATTACCTACGAGATTTAACATTCGAATATAAAATGATTTAATGCTATTATTGTCGAAAACATTGTTGGTAATTAATTACTTAGCTTTTAGGCATTACAGTAGGTACTACTAGATGTGTGGTGCAAGGTGATTAATACCACCTTGTTGGTACGTTCAGTAGCACGTATGAGTCATCATCATCAACCTACATTACGTTAGTCTACAGTTGGACATAGGCTTCCTCTAATCTAATCTTAAGCTTGACGCATCCAGCATCTGCCAGCAGACTTTTGCAGGTCGTCATCCCACCTGGACGGAGGGCTTTCTACACTACGTTTGCCGAGTGATGGTCTCCACTCAAGAACTCGTTTATCTCAGGGGTTTTCGGTTCTTCGCGTAATATGGCCGGCCCACTACCACTTCAGCTTGCATATTTTTAGAGCTATGTCGATGTCGTTTGAGCGTTTATGAGGTACTCGTAGGTATTGCTAGATGTGGATATGTACACAGTGAACATAGATAAAATTAGTAATATTAATAAATAAATAGATAAATAATGCTGGACCATTCACACAGCATTATCTAGCCCCAAGCTAAGCAGAGCTTATGTTATGGGTACTAGATAACTGATATACATAATATAATACAAAAAAATTGTGGTCCTAAACCGCTGAAACCAATCGAAAATTATTTTTAAACATATCGTTCCTTGTCACAACAAAAGTTTAAAATACTGCGGTCATTTAGTATCATCAAACAAAGTCGAGGGCAAACATTTACGGACGAGCTTCTAAAAACAGAAGTTAAGAGAGTCTTGTTTTTAATAAAAACAAAACTTGAAGCCCTGATTAGTCTGGTGGTTTGTTTGTAACTTCATAAATACTGAAGTTTATTGGTTAAAATATTATTAACAACTTTACTCAATTACCTATTGTGAAGAACTTATTTGTTGAAAGTTTGTTCCCAATAAACGGTTAAATTAATATGGTATTAAAATGTGATTTATACTTAGGAACTCGTATGTATATAAATCCTGCGTTTTTAGTATGTTTATTATTATTACAAATTAATATGTTCTGTGTACAATGAAGTATTACCTATTATTGTGCGTTTTTTTACCCATTAAAATATGTACGTTTTCTACTGTATTACAAAGAGGTTTCATTGTATTTGAAGTCTCCAGTATTTAGCAGTGTTCTTTATTTGGAAACAAAGCGTCACAAAGCGGTCTACACTTTTGACATAACCAAAGGCAAGAATAAATATCATAATCAGGGCAGCATCTCCTTCTGAGTAATTTTAACACCTCCACTGCGATCACCAACCCGCCTGCCAAGCGTTGTAATTACGTTGAACCCCACGTTTGGGTAATCACGTTCAGCAGTAGACGTATGTGTACTGATGTGAAAAAACAATGAGCTGAGATCTCGCACAATATTTTGCTGCCTTGGTGGATTTAGTACTATATTCCAGACAAATTTGATGTACAATGTTTGTAAACAAACCACCCATGCTTATCCTAAACTTCAATCTGTAGCTGCAACTTTTTATACGCAATTCACATTACTTGTCGATTTTGTGATCCTTCCTTCAATAAATATTGCTTACAATTATATCGCGGACGCCCAAATGACGGACAAACATTTGTTCCAAATTGGGACAAATGTTTGTACGATCTACAAATGTATTATAAAAAATATCTATCTATGTAATGCTAATTTGTTGACCGAAATAAAAGCCAGCATTCCGATCACCTGTGGACTCTATTAGGAGTTTTGTTAGATCTTTGTATATTCCATGTGCCCCAGGACCCCAAGGACCAAGGGTTTCCACCCCAAACGGCTCGAATAGGTAACCTCGGTCAAGATTAGCGTATTTCCACCGTTTGAGGGACTCCGCTGATGTTGCTGCGGAGCCGGCCCTTACTGATGTCCCTGCAAGATGAAACTAGCATTGCCATTCAACGTGGCAATGCTGCCAGCATTCTGGGCACTTTACCTTCTGATGACGGCTTAGATTTTTAGAAAATAGATTTAAGTGTAAATATAAGTTGTAATTATTATTGTAAGCAGTCATGTTAACCAGTACATATTGATATTTGATTAGCGGCAATATCTATGTAATGCGTTATATTACGTAAGTATATCAGCCATCTAGTACTCATCATAACACAAGCTCTGCTTAGCGTGGGGCTAGATGATGCTGTTTGGTCCAGTATTATTTATAAATTTATTATATCTAGAGATTTTTTTCGGTTGTTGTTTATCTACAAACATTTCACATCGAGTTTGGCTAGTGTATACCTAATCCACACCTATAATTACAATCTGTGATACCTCTCTGTAGTATTTCCGAGGTATAACTCAGCAATTAGCAGCTTCACGTCATATCTGAAGCGGAATGATAGATGCTGATTAATCAGGTCTGTAATTAAGCTGACTTGACCCTTGAATCATTATTGGGATCAGCAGGAAGTACTCAAGTTTATTTTTAATTCTCATATTTTATTATCCTGAATGATTAGTTCAAATCATTAAATCAATTCACATCAAATCAATAGGCGTGACAACAATAAAGTCTGTCATATAAGTAGAAAAACCGAAATGATGAGCAAGAGTATCTTTGCTATGGCACCCTGTATAATAAATTACCACAACCTCAAAGACTACTGCCGAATATGGAGTTTCAGAGAAAGTTAAAAACTAATTCTTTGGAGAAAATGTTATTATGCTATAAATGAATTTTTAACTGACAAAGATTTTTCTACTTCATGACATTCGTTATTTTTAAGTTTCTTTCATCTAACATTACTTTAATTACCCGTGAATAGCTAGTAAGTAATGTACATAGTTTGGTTTAAAACAAAGTAGCCAAATGCTTTAAAGACAATAGTTCTAAAAGAACTGTTTGGCTAACTGAGATTTACTACCGGAGCATGGACCAAAGCACCGGACATTTAAAATAAATTGGTACTCACTTCTTGCCACTTTCCAGAAAACGGTCGTATTCCACGGACATTTTGCAGCAGAGGTGTTTGCGTTGATGTGACGCCGAACAGTTTGTGTTCACCATGTGCCCATCTGGAACAATCAGCTTTATACCAAAGGAACAAGATCCAAATCGGATTATCGATAGAGAATACTAGCATCTTGCAGGTATGTACTTAGTAGCATAAAGCTTATTGGAAGGGATTAAATAGAAGTTACGTTTAATTCAAAATTCAAAGTGCTTTATTTCCTTTAGACCTTACAGGACTCTTAGACATGTCACAAAACTCAGATTACTAAAGTAAAACTAGGAAATAAAGTGATCACTTTGATTTTGTGTCCACTTCAATCTTTTTAAGGTAATGTAAAGAAGCGAACAAGAACCCTTTACCTTGTTAGAATATTAGTTTTCGAGTTGGAGCAAAACTCCCAAGCTTTTTTATCCTCTGATTTGATCTGATATTTTCTAGTAGGCCTTTTTACAAAGGATGTGTTTAACAAATTGTTTGAATTTATTTACTGTCAATTTTTGCAACTCACTTGAAGTTTTGTTGTAGAAGCGTATACAATGCCCTTTAAAAGATACATTAATCTTGTGTTACCTAGTTGTGGGCACAGCGAGATTAAGAATTATATTATATTAAGATTTATATTAAGAATAAACTCAAGTACTAAATTAAATTATCTAGTATTAAATTTCTAGTATTAATTTATGTATATCGCTATTTTTAATGAAAAATGTGGCCAGCTTACTTGTTTGGTTTTGATGTTGGGGATTCTCCGTGTCTGTGAAGAACCAAGTCTGTAACAAAAATATTCACAATTATAATCAGTATCCATACTATCCCACTAATATTATATGGATGGATGTTTGTTACTCAATCACGCCAGAACGGCGGCTGAGCGGAGATAGATTGGAGCCACCGCCGCTATAGTACGTAAGAGGTCCCAAAGATTTTCGTTGGAACTGACTAAGGTTTCGTGGCTTAGTTGGTTAGAGCACACCCGTACCTACTGAGGGTGGGGCGCGGGTTCGAGTCCCGCCGAAATCGAAATTTTTTGGGAACTTATTTAATTTCTTAGGGATACCCAAAGTGCGGGTAAGCACTATTACAAAAAACGTCAGAGATATAGTCTGGAATAGCACATAGGCTACTTTTTATCCCGGAATTCTCATGAGAACTGGAACTACGCGGGTGAAACCGCGAGGCACTGCTTGTAATATAATATTATAATATTATTATAAAAGCTAAAATAATTCTATCTGTTATCTTTTCACGACTAAACGGCTGAACGGATTTTAATGAAATTTGACTGAGGTAAATGGCATCCCGGGGACGGACTTAGAGTAATTAAAAAGTAGGTACGTGAGAGTTTTTGAATAATTCGTCTTTTGACCTTAGTACTACTTCTTCTACCTACCTATACCTAAATAGAACCAAATTATCGAGAGCGTTCTCACTCATAATAAGGTGCCACAAAATGAAAACAATAACTCATAGTAAGGTGACGTCACAGCGGAATCGTTTTGGGATAATTGCTTCCTCCGTTACAATATGTTCAACCCTCAGAAAACACAATAGACTTTGGCAGATAAGAAAGTAACGGCAGGCTTTGGACTGGTAAAACACCTTTTACCTGAATATTTTTGAGATAAGTAATGATGAATGACTATTGACAATGTTGTTAGTGCTTGGTTAGGTTGGGCAAATAATTCGTAAAGATAGTTATTGAATGGTTATTGAGAGAGGCCATATAATCTCACTATCTCACTAATATTATAAACGTGAAGGTTTAGATGGATGGATGGATAGATAGATGGATGGATGTTTGTTCCTTTATCACGCCAGAACGGCAAAACGGATCTGAATGAAATTTGGCACAGAGATAGATTATAGTCTGGAATAGAACATAGGCTACTTTTTATCCCGGAATTCCACGGGAACGGGAACTACGCGGGTGAAACCGCGAGGCGCTGCTAGTAGTATATAGTTACTGAAGTTGATAGGAATCTAATAAGTTTATATGTAAATGGAGGGCTGTATATTCATTTAGATGATGAAAATACAAAGAAAAGTAATAATAATCATGTGTTTACATGAATTACATATTTGAAAGATGTAAATTCAGAAGCTGCAGCGATAGTTGTCCTTCACTAAAGTAGGTTCTACAGTATTAGGTTCGATCACAAATTATCAACCAGATCGTGAATCATTTAGGGTGGAAAGACCGCAATCTTGTTGCCTGTTGACAGAGCACTAGGGCATGTAAACCGATTAATCGATTAACCGAAAAACCGATTAACCGACTGATTTTACGTCGGTTTTTCACCGGTTTTTTTTCTCAAAATAACCGGGTTTTCGATGATTTTTTTAATGAGTAATAAATGATAAATTCATTTAAAAGTACGCCTTGCAGACTTTATTTAAAACGATGATAATAATATCTTATCCACCTCATTATTTTACATCACTAATTACGTTAAAATTACTAAAATACAAACAAACACCTTTCTCTGGACCGCATAAAAAGTCGTTAGTGAATGTCGTCGTGCAATAAGCTATTATTATTAGCTGAGAAGAGCAAGATAGCAAAGGCGGCGTTGCACGAGCACATTGGACGCCACCGTCGCTGTGGTTTACTGTGGTCAACGGTCGAACTGTTCGTTTGAACGGGCAAATTGTTTGTCAGACGCGATAGAATAAAAATTTTGCAATAGAAGACATAGAAATAGAACCAGAACCAGGAAATATTAGCACCACAGATGTATAATAAATCTCAAAGACCAGATCGGGCTAGAAATAAGAAAGTCCCTACAGCCAACCCTAAAACAGCTGATTCAAGTGGACTCGATTTAGAAACGCGAGTTAGGGTAGGAATGGCCCTGTATGATGGAGGGGGATACATGGGACACAAGTTAAAGAAGATGCACCAAGCTCTAAAGTCGATTACTCCCTTTTTTGCAGAACCAGAGAGAATATTTTTATCGGCAGGCCTAATGTGCAACAAAATCAGCAGTTTGCTGGGTGACGACTCTCTCAACGCACTTGTGCTTATTATCAAAACAAAAAGTAGCGTTCATTATCTGTGATTAACTATGTGTTTCAACTTTATTTGAGTAAAAGAGAGAGTTGAAAACTACCAATCAAAAAGTAGATTACAATCTATGTTATAATATAACTATCGTTGATTTTGTACCTACCTTTATTTCAGTAAGAGAGAGAGATTAAATACTACCAATTAAAAAGAGAATTACATTTAGTAACTTTTAGGACTGATTTATCATAATGTTTCAGGGGATAACTATAATGTTGATTTTTATAACTTAATTTGAGTAAAAGTGAGTTGAATATTACCAAATGTTTTAAACTTTATTTGAGTAAGAGAGAGTTTTAGTAAAAGGGAATTACACTTAGTAATTTTGTAGACGGGTTTACAATAATGTTTTAAGATATTCATTTTGTTGATTTTTATATCTTTATTTGAGTAAGAGAAAACGTTTTAAAACCAAATCATAAAGTGAATAAGAAGAAGAAAAAGAATAAGAATCATTTATTTGCTTAAAACATGAGTATTAACATGGTATGAGCATGCAATTATGTTAAAATATAAATTAAATAAGATCCATATGTTTTGCTATTACTGGCATGCAAATAAGAGAGGGCTCACTGCAGATTTGTCACTAATGCGATATTTCTTTTCATAACTAGTTAGGTATAACAATCAATCATATTAAAAATGAATAAGATTTAGTAAATTTTATGACTGATTTATCACAATGTACTATATTATTGTTGATTTGTATAACTTTATCTGAACAAGAGTGAGTTGAATATTACCAAATGTTCTTTAACGAGTTAGTTTTTTAAAATAATAAGCAAACACCATGTTTTTCATCATGTTTACGTGTTTGCTTATTAAAATAATAAGCAAACACCATTTTTATTCAAATTTTACGGTTTTATTAAGTCCTAAGACACCTAAGTAAAAAACTCGAAAATAACCGAAAAAAACCGGTTAACCGGTTAACCGAAAAAATAAAAACCGAAAACCCGGTTTCTTTTTACAACCCGGTTTTTACATGCCCTACAGAGCACACGGGACAAGCGATATCTTGCTTTGTAAATAGCATTTACCAACAATGTACTAAAAAAACATCGCTTTGGGCTTAACGAATATTTAGACATGGGAATTATTAACAAAACTAAAGGATTTTTTAACCTTACTCTGCTTTTGGGTATCTAATACTACTACTACCTATCATTAATATATATTATGCAAGTGGTGTTTACCTGTAAACGGTTTGTGCACATATTTACTATAAATAATTCTGTGAAGTCTAATAAACTTCTTTATTTTGTATTGTAACTTACTTTTCTCACATTATGTTGATATATTTGTTAGACATATAGATGTAAGAACTCAGTGTATTAAACTATTGGTGAACCAAATAGATAAATACTATCTGAAAATTGACATTTATTTGGAAAAACTAGTAGCTAGTAACTAAAAATATTAAGCGATATCCATACTAATATTATAAATAGGAAAGTAACTCTGTCTGTCTGTCGGTCTGTCTGTTACCTTTTCACACTTAAATGGTTTAAAGGATCTCAATGAAATTTGCAGGGAGGTTAATGTGACTTCACTATCCATTAGGTGAGATTGTGGTCAAAAAAGCTCTATTGACTCTAAAAAAATATCACCGGGACGGACATGAGCTACTTTAGCGCGTGCGAAGCCACAGGCAGCGGCTAGTTTTAAAAAAAAAACTTTAGTAGTTTGACGAATTCAAGTATTTTGTTTTGCAAACTTAATACAATGTGAGAGATCTTACAAAATTCACTTATGTTCGGTATTAGAAGCCCTGTTAGGGCGCAATGCAGCTTGAGAGGTAGCTTAGCTTATCACTTAATTAAATGTCACAATCTTGTCACAATTATAGTAGGTACCTAATTAATTATACTTAAGAAATTAAATTCATTACGAATGTAAGCGGGTTCACTGCAAACCAAGCAACAAGCTACAACAAGCCTGAGGGAATCACACAACAATATAAAATCTTTTACTAGGCTACCTGATACTCAAGGGTTCTTTACTGTTACACTTTTATTAGCTGTTGTTAAATAACCAATTAAATTATTTTACGACCTATAAATAGCATTATCTTTAAGTTATTGCGATGAAGCTTTTAAGTCCTCGAGTCAAAATTAAAAATTATATTGTGGACATTATGTTGTATATTAATTGCAATGATATTTTTATGTCCATGTCCCATTATATTTAACAAGATTCTAACAGGTCAGTCCACTTTTTAATCGATTCTACATATTTTAAAACAAAGGTCATTAAAAAGAATGTAGGTAATAAAATATTCGAGGCACATCTTTGTCATTATCATTAGTATAATCCAGGCGTTAAATGAACGCGTATTCAGGAAAGTCGAAATACTGTTAATAACGACCAATTACTTTGACGGTGCCTCGTGCTATACCGATTACCGATATTGGCGTAAAGAACAATATAAATCTTAGGCAGATTTCGGTTCGGCTATGTGTTGGTAACTTATTTTTCAGCAACCAAATAATACCTAGTTACAACGACGAAATCGGCTGTTATAACTTAATTGAAAATCGGGTGCCTCAACCACGGGGGCGTCACACACCGGGGGTCCAACCCACGAACCCCATAAAACATACGTATGTATATTATTGAACACAGTAAATAAGTAAAAATTATTAATAATTTTTAATAATTTTTCATAGTACAATACCTATATTTGGCCTCAGGAAGGATTACCATCCATTCTGTATAACCATTCACATTTTAATAAATTTACAGTTATAAAGCAAGCAATTGCATTTATGGCCATTTACCAAAAAGTATTTTTAAGTAAAATGCCGATTTTCTTGCTAACTATAAAAAAAACAATCAAATCGGTGAATTGGGATGAAAATTTCACAAAAAAATTATGGAGCGTCTCCTAAAACCATTTCTCGATGGCTAAACCGGTTAAGGTAGGTACGTGCTGTTCTCACTGCCCCGTCTCAAAAATTAACCTGTATATGTTGTGTACAATGTGTACCAGTTCAAGTTCATTTCAATAACATAAATATTATAATTATATTTATTTTTATAATTATTATATATACATATATGATAAGGTAAGTACATAACATTTTTGTAAAAAGGAATCTGCTGTAAGCTACGGTACGATAAAATTATGGTTTAAATTATACATATACCTACCATAGATAATGAAACTATCTTATATTGTATTCGTTGGTCCATGCTTAAACGTTATGAATTTTTTTAATAAAAATGAAATTAAAAATAAATATTTTATTAAGAAGTTAATAAAAAATATTTTTTTTAAAATTTATTGTGATTACAATTATTTATGATTGTCCATCGTAATCCATGAGCATGACCAAGGTAGATAGCTCTGAATATATTTCTGGCTGATTTCGTTAGGCAGGTACTTACTTAATTTTTTGCAGTGACATTGTGCTAACTTCAAATATAATAACAAAATAAGCGGTTGTACAACCTACGCATTCTAAGAACCTCCAGGTAAAAACTGATAAGAATTTGAAGAAATGTGATCTCCGGAAACGGGCAATGTCAACTTGCGTCAGCAAACTCATGTTATTTGCATTGCAAGATCTGATAAAGCTGTTTTAGTACCTATGAATTATGTGAATATTGAGTTAACCAATACATTAATTTTTATTAATAGGTAACCATCTGTATTTATTATTTTTATTTGTGGTATCAATGGAGGCGGTTTGCACAGGCATTCAGTGAAATTCATTCATTCCAACACGGTCCTGTGACCGTGGTGGATGGCACAAACTTCGGGAGGTTCGGTTCTTCGGAAACTTCGGTTCTTTCAACAGCAGTGGGTAAAATCCGACTTCGGATGATGACACCGTCCATTTTTAGCATTATTATTATTACTGTTAATTTTGTAATATTTCTAGTAAAACCACTAACAGGACCAAATATATTACACTATAAAATCAACCTTGTAGTCAAATCAACTAAGAGATTCAAAATAGGTATCATGAAAAAATTACCATCGCATCCAATTTTCGAAGTACCTAAGCTAACAGTACCTACCTAATTTAGCAAGAAATCCGCGAACATAAAGCTCACGTCCATAAATCATAAACGAGCAAGTTTTCGACACAAAAGGGCGCATGCGCGGGGAACCGGTCACGTGGCGCGCGCGCCTGCCACGCGCAGCGCACAATGGCTGTGCTTGATTCACATTGATCAGATTCCAGCATCATAGCACGAGTGACTGAGTTAGAAAAAAAAATTGAACAGTTCACACAGTTACCCATGGGAATATTTTAAAGGAGCTATGACGAAAAAGTAATTGATTTTTGGTTGGTTACACAACCATTTTTTATGTAGTTGGGTACAGGAAAAACATTAGGTAGGTATGCGTTTTCTCAATACTTTTTTCTTTACAAAGAACATAAAATTATTTATTTAGATATCTAACAATGGTAGAACTCATGTAATCTATCACATTACTTTTGTAAGATCACGAAATTTTAGACAATTCCAAAATTTCAAACACAATCGGATACAAAAATAAAATCTTATTCAGTTGTAAACTCCACTATGCAAATCGCCATTGAATTCCCTCAGATTAACGGTTGATTATGCTCGCTCCACTTTCAGGAAGCTGGACGTAGCACGACTTGGCAACGACCCCCATTGTTTACTGAGCAGTTACGTTTGCAACTGCTGTATGATCTACGGCCAGCCTAGGGCTTGTAGTAACCGTTTGAATATCCATAACTGGGGACAGTTCCCAAACTTAGGGTTATCGCGGTTATATAAAAATTTTAACATCCGGGTCTCTTTTATTTTGCGAATCTGACTTATTGCCTAGGTTCGCAATCTGCGAATTTTACTTGCTTTAGTTGGTTACAGTAATGAAAAAAAAGCTAAGAAATTAAATAATTTTCCAGCGATTTCCCTGCGAGTTTTTGCGGGTTCGAGTCCCGCTGAATTTGAATATTTTTGGGAAACTATTTATTTTCTTAGATATTACCCAGAGTGCGAGGGCTTACGCACAATAAAAACAATAAACCGTATATCGAAGTTGTGTTGACACACAATACGTAATATAAAAAATCAATCACGAATGACGGTTATCTGTTCAATAATATTTTTTTATAAATTCTTAGTAAACTCGTACAATTGACTAGTAAACTGGTATAACAAATCTAATAATTTGTGTGATAAATAATTCAGAAGCCTCACATTTGACAAATGCCAATAAATAGCCAATTTATTCAAAGATATTCAGATATCATCAATATTTTTTAAAACCAGGTTGTTATCTAAAAACTAGTTTATCGTCTCTTATTATTATGATATGTTAACAAAACATGGTTTTACCGGCTTTGTGATTTATTATATTGCTGATTATGCCATTTCACTATTTCATTTCATTTCATATTTGCGGTAACAAAATTTCATTGAATACCTAGGTTACGAAGTAACATTATTTCATCTGTGACCTAGGTTTTGAATTATGTACAAATGGGTATAACATTTATGTGAAAATCGTTACTTGAGCTATAGAAAACACAAAGCCCAAACCGCTGTTTATGTAAATTGGACGGATTAACAGTGTGTAACAAACAATCTTCGGAAAATCCTATTTTTAATAGAATTTATAAGACAGCTGAATGTGTTGGAGAGCTATTTGCATAATGGTGTTGTTCTCTAATCACAAACATATCTGGGGAATTTAGTGACTGTAGCAGTTTCAGATAAACGGTCTTGGAACGGGTTTGCATTTCGTTTCGCTGCAATTGGTTAAGGTGGGTTTTGACTGTGTATAAGCTGTTTTGTTTTCTTAATTCTTTTTGACTCGATTAACCTCGCGTTAGAAGTATTTATATATGACAAAGTGCTAAAGTAAGCAGATACAATTTTATAAGTATAAGTCTGCAGTTAGCTCAATTGTTTCGATTGTTAATACTAATTTCATTTAATTCTATTATTTGATTGTTATTTTCTTTGTTATTAACGGTCTACATAGTATTTGATTAGAATTTCAACCTCATAGACTATGGTATTCTTAATGCGATTAGATTATTGTGTGTCCGATAGGAAAAAAAACTTAGATCATCCTACGTAGATGCAAAAAGGCCAATGATGATGTTGATAGGACATACTGTTGAACAATTTAGGTACCTATAAGTTGTTCTTAAGACCACATTAAGACCAACCATGTACCTACCTAACACAGTTTATATAGTAAATTTATCATTATCTTTAGAACGTGAAGCCGAATTACTTTTACATAAACTATAATGTTTTATAATAATAGTAATGTTTCTACATGAAAGTACCTACAATAATTTTTTAGGTTATTTAAAAATTAATTATTAATAAGGCTTTTGATTAAAAAGATCGTTTTCTTACTAATCTGCCTTTATAGGAACTAAATAAAGATGTTCTTTTGTAGGCGACTGAGGCTAATGGCGATATTGACCTGACGCCACGAGCCCCGCTGTGCTGCGATCTCTTTTACTTCATTTATTAAGATTTATATATAACGGTTCAGTACTCTCTGCGGGCATTCTCTTAAATGTCTCTAATGTTATTGGTTGTTTCTAGAATATAAACGTCTGACATCTAGCGTGTTACAATAACAGTCGGTTTTTCTTTGCCCGCTTCCGCTTGTTATAATTTGACAATAGGTAGTTTAAACTTTTTGTTAACAAAATGTTTAAATTATGGTAGTCAATATATAATAATAATAATAAAGTATGTTTCCTGTATATTTTATATTTCTATAAAGATTTGGAGGTATATCAAAGGTTTCGTAAACTGTTGGATAGTAAAAGTGCTTTGACGTTTGTGACCAATTTGCTGTATGTATAGGTACGAATCTTGCCTTCCCTCACTAAACCAAACTAATTAAGTGTAATTATCTAAATTGTTTAGCAACCAATGATAGTAATTAGTCGTTGTTGTTGTCAAGATATTCATGTTTACTTTGGTTGAAAAGTTATTAAATTTATTGCGAATAATAACTGTTATAAAGATAAGTAATTAAAACTGAAGAGTGATCAATCAACACATGGTGTACGCAAGTCTATCTATCTATAGGTATGTATTTTTCTCAAAAATTGCAACCTATATTTACAAATTTATCAAAAATGTTATTCTTACCTGCTGCTTCGCTAGCTGGTACCATGTTTTCAATATGACTGGCAGTCGCGTATACTGATAATGCTTCGTTGTTTTGACACTTATGAAAACATCGTCCAAAGTTATGTTTTTCTTCTGTACACTATCAGAGACACTTGTTTTGGTCACTGGTTCTATAGATAAGTTAGGCACTGGCACTCCCACTGAAGTTTCTTGGAAGTTCAACGCTACTCCTCCTTGATACACCAACAGACTGCAGTATCCCAATGCAACCAAGGCCGCGGCAGCTTTTAACATCCTACGGCCGCCCATGCCAGGGCCGTCCGGCGCCAATGCGCCAAGAACTTCGTAAGGATTGAACCTTTTCACTCATCTGTTAAACTTTTGAT
The DNA here is from genome assembly GCA_947086465.1 of Eupithecia exiguata. Classification (NCBI taxonomy): domain Eukaryota; kingdom Metazoa; phylum Arthropoda; class Insecta; order Lepidoptera; family Geometridae; genus Eupithecia; species Eupithecia exiguata. Next base: position 3,809,323 of record OX352230.1, on the reverse strand, counting down.
CGAAACACTATAAATACAAATGGTGGAAGGTAGATCTAAGACGGACCGTGCCGCAGTCACCAAGAACGGTTACAAACTGAATAAAAATGTAGCACACAACACAAACGAAACGGCAATCATACGCCCGCCCGCGCCTCTGCGCCTTCGCCCCACCACGTGGTGCGAGCGAGTCGAAGCATATTGCTGTCACGTTCTTCCTTCAGCCTACCTGCGCGTGCGGCTGTCTTGCACTGCCGCCGGCAGCGACGAGCGACGACGCCCTGTCAAAGGTTCAAGTAATCGTTGCTTACAACATGGAAACTACGAGTATCTTGGTTATAGCCGACCGTTTCGTTTTATGCAACGTTGTTGTCATCTTTTTTGTTGTTTGTTTTGTTTGGTTCCCTTTTCGTTTTATACAGGGAATGGCGAAAACTCTATGACTTATTCATTGTTTAGCTTATGCTCTGAGAAACACTCAGATTTATAATGTATGTAGGTAACAGACAGATAGGGTGTCTGTTTTTGTTCATCTTTAGAGTAATTATTGTCATTATAATATCTACTTGATAATTCGCTTTTTACCTGTTTTGAGAAAATTATATGACATATACACTTATTTCAAATTTTACCGCAACCTCTTTTTTATTTTAAAGGATAAATTCAAGTAACCAACTACTCAAACCTACAAAATAATTTATAGAAAGTCGGAGACATTAAAGCATTAGTTCCGAATTTCCGCTGGTCTTTCACTTCAACTTTCAAATCGCTATACGGCGAGCAATTCGATACCATCTCATTATTTAATGTTAGGTGAATTTAATTCAACAATGACTGGCCTTCTAATTTCATTACCACCCACTGTCCGGTAACAGAATAGGCCTCTGTCAGTATCAATTACTTCACAATCTAATATAAACTCTACATCGATGAAAACAGAACATGTTTCGTATTCGCACTTATGTCTTAAGTATGGTGTTAAAGACGCTGCGTTTTGTATACGCTGCGTTTAAAAATTGCATCAAGGTATACCGAATAGGTCAGTGACGAGTTTTCAAGTTTTCATCGTAGAATTTCGATATTTTCAGCAATAAAAGTGTGTACCTAACTATTGATAAACTAGGTATCGAATATATTATATAATATGTAGAATATATTATAAGTAGTGAATAATTCTAAACGAGCGCTGTGGCAATAATATAAGGCCATGAAGTCATTGAAGTGATCGATACAAAACCAGTAGGCTAAGGTAGAGTGAAACGCTTGTTGTAAATTCAACCTAATACCATTAACAATGCAGCATTGTGTCCGATGGAAATAAATTAAGAGGATGACACAGAGAAATCCAATGAAAACCTGACGGATAGTCGATACCACGGTGTTTTGCTTAATTAAGATTGATTGCCTCGTTGCATTTCGTTTAAATTGACTATAATAGGCGTAAACTGTATCGACGGAATTGGTTTTGGGTTAGGTTTATTGAAGACCTTAAATTTGAACCCGGACTGTTACAATATTTTTCCACATTGCAATGCAATTCCATTGCAATGTTTCAACCCATATTCTTCTTCCATTTCCTTCTCTGATAAATTGCCAGGAGACATTTGAAGTAAGAATTAAAAATCTAAATCACCCCGCGAAAATGCTTTGTTTTTTTTTACTGTTTTTTGATAAATTAGAAAGTCGAGGCTTCGACGATATCAATGAAATTCGGTTTTTTTTTATGAATGGCAAAGCAAACACACCTCACAAGAGATAGGTTTCCCGGCATCAATATCCCAAACTGTGCAATAATCCAACAAATTGTACGCAAACTACCAATGAGAGTAATCAAGCCATACAGAATCATTCGATATCCCAAATAACGATAAATTGCCTCTCAATTTTGAATCGAATCGTTTCATAAATGATATTGGGATTGGCAAAAAGCTTTGGTTTAACGGAAATAAATAAAATGTAGGTATCTTTAAGGTTTTTTGTTATAGTGCTTACCCGCACTTTGGGTTTCTCTAAGAAGAAGACTGCTGCATTGTCTTTAAGAAGATGTATCTTTTAGTTTTAATAGTAATTTTTCATGATTTTTAACCGACTTCTAATAAAAAAGGAGGTTCTATGATCGGCTGCATTTTGGTTTTTTTCTATGTATAGTAGGTATTTCTATGTTCGCCGATATCTTCGTAAATAGTTTACCGATTTCGAAAATTCTTTCGCTTTTGAATAGAAATTGAATCCGAGGTGGTATCATAAAAATTATTTCCGACGTAAAACTTAAAACTGTGTTGAGTTAAGGGATTTGATGTCGGATTTAGTTTTTTCAAAAGAATCAAATAATTTTATATCGTTTGTAAATGAACGCTTGAACACGTTGTATTATGTAAAATAAAATACTTGGCCATAGATAAAGACGCTTGGCCATTTGCAACTTCGTTCGTAACAGTAAAGTTATCTTGCACCGAAGATACAAAGTAGGTAACAGACAACAAAGCACTTATAAAATACTATCGGCGTATAATAAAGGCGTATTAACGTAGTAGCGAGAAAGCTAAGCGTAAGCGTATCCCATCGCTAATTGCGGAAGCGTGTCGTAATGGGGATCGCACACGCCAGCTACAGCCGTGGGAACAATGCTGCGTTGGATATTTGGCAGGCTACTTTGAGAGGTAAAGTGCTTTCATTTTTCTATACGTTCCGGCAATTCCGGTTTGGTATCTCTGGGTATATCGCAGTTGATTGTTGATATTATGGAGAGACTAGCTTCCCCCCGGCTAGCTTTGCATGCGTTTTTTATTTTAAAAAGGTTGTAGATAAAGCTTTATTTTAAGGCTCGACAGTGACGAACTAGACTCTCAGATTGTACGTCAATTTTATCAGATGTAGACGACAGAGGGCACTTATTATATATTCTTACATAGTCTTGTGCAAAGTAGAAGAGATAAACTTCTGTTCTTTTGTTTGATGGCACAATCACAAGGTACTAATTTAATATTATCTAACATAATAACTCACGGCTTTGCTATCGTTGTAGGTACGTAAATAAGTCTGTATCTTGGCGACACGCATTACGCCGAAACTACATACTGAATGAATTCAAATAAAATTTGCAGAAGTGCACCGAGTTTGTGGGGCCCTGGTTTAATGTTACTGGGGGGCCTAGCGCCAGAATGCTACCGGCGGAGCGAGCCGCGATTTTTTGTGTTTTGTAGAGGTAACAAATATCCAAACTTTCGCAAATTATACCTAATAATTATAAATTAAATATTAAATTTGAACATTTGTTACCTCTTCACGCCAAATATACTAAACTAATCTGGCTAAATTGCAAACAGGTAGTTGGCCTGCTGGAATAAAACATAGGCTACTTTTTATCCCATAAATCAGTTCCCATGGGATAGAAATAACCTTATACAACGCGTGCGAAGCCACGGGCAGAAAGTAGTTTATAATACTAGTGTGATAAAGTTCTAGTAAACAGACTTTTTGTGTAAATTAATTATGTATTCTAAGGTTTTTATTTATTATAGTACTCTGGGTAATTTCTAAGAAATTAATAAATCCCAAAAATTTACGATCCCGTCGAGATCGTAAATTTTTGGGATTTATTAATTTCTTAATTATGTATGTTGATAACTTCTCAGAAAAAAAACTAGGACAACCAATTATGTACTTAGTAATTGCGATTATTTTCTTTGACTGGTTTTAATTTGCAGTATTTGTGATGGATGTTTGATTATCTATTATGTACAAATTTCCCCTTCTTGTCTAGCTCGTCACGTGATGAGAACTGAGATATTTAATTACTTTCTCTATTGTCTATTGTTCTGTTGTATCAACAATCCTTGTGTAAACGCTCCTCGCTTCACAAGAGCAAGTTGTACAAGTTACGGATTGAACATGCTTTTATCTCTTCACCACGGTGAAAGTCAAGATGCTATCACCTCTTCCACATGTTTGCTCTGATGTATTGAAACCGTTCTGCCTGACTGCACGTGCGTCAAAACGTACACAGCCAAAGAATTTAATAGTGTGACCAACATTATTGTGGTCTACTAACATTGTGTTTAGGACCCTAATTCCGCTAAATTTATGGCTTCACCATAAAAATGGTATCGTTTCAGACACATTTTTCGCATTTTACCTTTGATTAAAGAGGCTACAAATGGAGGAACGCGTAACAAAAGTAATAATAATAAAAAATGTTGGATAATTCACACAGCATCTAGCCCTAAGCTTAGCAGATCTAAGTTTCAAGGTTGAAACGAATCTTAGCCATCCCGTGACCACGCCAGTGTGTAAACCGGTCGAAACGCCGGGATAAATAGGTAAATAAACGCGATAAATACCTACCCGTTAAATAGTGTTAATAATTATGTGTTCAGATCGCGTAAGCTTAAAAATATTTATTGAAACTAATCTATCAATGTCTCCGTGTAACAGTAACGCAGCAAGCACTCTATTCTGTAAGACAATGGTATCATTCTCATAATAAAGCAATTGGTTTGCAGAATTCGGCCCCAGTATGTTCCGACTGATCCGGTATTATCTCTCAAAACATCGGACAGATTAGTTAGTTTTTGTTCCAAATTGAATTATAAATGCTTGAATGAAGCTTCGCCGAAATCATTCTCGCTTAGTTGAGACTATTTACAAATTAGAACACTTAACTTTCTTTGATTTTGAGAAACGATTGTGGAGTTGTAAGAATAGGCTACTTGACTACTACTGGGAAATAATTCTAACGTCTGATAAAAATATATAATGCAAAGTGTAATTAATACATAATTAATATAAATTACACTTTGCATTATTTTTAACTTTAAAATTACTAACTAGGTACTTAAACTTTAAAATTAGTAAGTGTAAGTGTATTTGAATAAAATAATGCCGCGCCAAAACGATAATCTCTGTCATGGCTCCCGTTTTCCAAGCTATGACGTCACCCCGCCATATCACACCTAACAAGAAGAACTCATTGACACCTGTAATCTGTAAATGTGTGACGTCACTTGCAATCCAACCAAACACGTGTTTTCGGTCACATGATCGATCATGTATCAAAAAATGTGTAATTTTAATCCCGTTTTTTTACTTAAAAAGGCATATTTTTAATAAAAATCACCTGATTACGCTTTGTTACGTTGTCACTGACTAGGATGAAAACAATTTGGAATTTATTTTTAATGAAGTCAAAATAGCCTATTGGTTCGACAGATATTAACATTGTCTGGGTAGGTACCTTCCTACCGATTAGTGTCCGACCGAACTTGGATTTTCAGCCAAAACTGAAACCGAACCTACGGCCTCGGTGTCATTGTCAGCTTTAAATTTACTTCTATTAAGTGGAAATTCATTAAGTTGCGGCCGAACCCTAGCCGAAGCCGAATCTGAACCTTCGGACTCTACTACCAGTACTTGCAAAAGTTACGTGCGTGCGGCTGTTTGAGGTCATTATAAAATTACTTCAAGACATGATTATAATAAGGTACCTAAGAGAACTTTGTCTGTATGATTAGAAAGGAAATCGTACTAATTTCTTCCGGACATTGACAACAATACGTATTGTCACTGTTGGGTCGGTTGCAATGTGTGTAAACCGAGTACCTAATAACACAGCAGTTTCAATCCTGAAAAATACCACATATTTTTTTACGAACGGTATTGGAGTATACGTCCTAAAAGTTTAGCAGTGCCTGCGGCTATACTAAAACGTGGTTTTTCCCGTCGGATACCACCGTTTATAGGATTAAGCGCACTCTCGCACCATTGGACAGATTGGTTACGTCCGGCGCAGGCAACACTCGGCGGTTATTATCCAATCGTTTCGTATCTTATTTATCGTCAAATGTCATTGATCTTTTAACTTTCGGTCTTCGCATGTTTTCTATAATTTAATTTGAATCTGGCACAACTTTTGTTTTTGTTCGTCATCGTTCATTACTTTGCTAACACTCATGATTGCAACCGACGCACGGTAGAGCAGCCAGCGCGTGTGTCCCTGCGGGTTGCACTGCAGAGGTATAAGTGCTTATTTTGTAAGCCTAAAGAAATTAAGTTATTGACTTTTGACTTTTGAGGCAGGGCAATAAATGACGCCATTTTGTGAAAAGGATAGGCATAAGATTTCGCGTTCCTAGGAGCGGGATAGAGCAGAGTGGCGTGAGAGCAAAAATCTAGTTTTTGCTTATTATATATTAATTATTCAAAATATAACCATAAAATAGAAAAACTAAACGATTACTCTACTAAAACATCAGTCTGACTATGTGATTTGTTAAAAAATAATTGTCACTGATAATTTAGAGCATTTCAATTAAAACCGTGTTATTATGCGAAATTTGATTTTTTTTTATTTAAGAAACCAGTTTATTTCCATAACTTCTATTCAATTATTCGGTTTTTACAGGTTTTTCCCCTACCTATCGTATTTTGTAATCTGAATATTTACGTTATCCAAGTGTTGAAATATATACAATTTGCTTGATTTTTGCAATAATCGCCCTCTTAAAAGATTGTATTATATTATACTTCATTTATACCTACAATGAAGGCTAATATTTACTCTCACTATGCCGATTTCACGTCGATAAAATACGTGGGGTTTAACTCTTAAGATCGGTGAGAAAATATTAATCAAATCCACTGAAATAGGTTTGATTTTAGAAGCTCACACAAATTAAAATTTATTCACGTTTAGAAGTAAAGATTGTCAGATATTATAACCGGTCCCTGTCTCATGCAAAGGAGCTTTAGAGATAATTTTGACACCATTGAGACACATGTCACGATTTAATACCATTTGGATTAAATCGAGTGTGCCTGATCTGGTTATATCGATCTGTCATTCCTGCTTTAATTAAAATCTGTGTTAATACCTACTCGAGATAGGTAAGTGGACCGATAGTAAATAAGATTAAAGTCGTTTTAATGGTTCAAAGCTGGACTTGACAACACCGCGTTTCCTATGGGCATTAGAAAGAATCCACTGAAGAAACGTAGGTTCCTATTTGTATGACAAAATTGCGACAGTTTGAATAACTTCTCAAGAAGAGTGAAATAAGAATTTTGGTTATATTGATCTGTCATTCCTGCTTTAATTAAAATCTGTGTTAATACCTACTCGAGATAGGTAAGTGGACCGATAGTAAATAAGATTAAAGTCGTTTTAATGGTTCAAAGCCGAACTTGACTACACCGCGTTTCCTATAGGCATTAGAAAAAATCCACTGAAGAAACGTAGGTTCCTATTTGTATGACAAAATTGCGACAGCTTAAATAACTTCTCAAGTAGAGTGAAATAAGAATTCTGGTTATATTGATTTGTTATTCCTGCTTTAATTAAAATCTGTGTTAATACCTTTTCGAGATAGGTTAGTGGAGCGATAGTTAATAAGATTTCAGTTGTTTTATTGGTTCAAAGTCGGACTTGACAACCCCGCGTTTCCTATGCGCATCAGACAGAATGTACTGAAGAAAGCCTCCACCTGATGCTACTGAGCTCCTTATTCGTAAATTGAAACAGTACATAAAAACACAGAAAACGTTTTACTCTATAGATGATTGATTACATCAATGATGTTTATGCTTGGCCGATGTCGCCCAGTTTCACATGGACAGTATTTATTAAGATAATCAATGTTGTGCTTAGCTGAGCACAACATTTGTATATAAGTATATATGTATATAAATATTGAAATATATCTCAATCGCATTATATTTAAGACTTAGACAAAATAAACATTTATTAGACACTTATATATAAAGGTACGTTTCTTTTTCGCTTCTTACACTAGTAGACAAAAAATTGAAGTAGAATCAATAACACTTTTTTCTTATTTGATAAATATGACTATTAATAAAGCTGTTAATCTCACTAATATTATAAACGTGAAAGTTTAGATGGATGGATAGATGGATGGATTTTTGTTCCTTTATCACGCCAGAACGGCTGAACGGATCTGGATGAAATTTGGCACAGAGATAGATTATAGTCTGGAATAGAACATCGACTTTTTATCCCGGAATTCCCACGGGAACGGGAACTACGAGGGTGAAACCGCAAGGCGCTTCTAGTAGTGTATAAATTTGACTTCTCTATATGCTTATTTTGTAGCATAAAGAAATAAAATTATTGACTTTGACTTTGAAAGGTAAGTTTTTAGTAGGTTCCTATTTGTATGATAAACGTGCGAGAATTAGAATAACTTCTCAATTAGAGTGAAATAGGAATTAATTTGTGCCGATTAGTATACGGATGATGATGATGATGATTAGTATACGATGCGGTACAAGTACAGGGACAGACCAAAAGGTAACTATTTTGTTGAGGACTGTTCAAGATATTATATTTTCAATTCACAATAACCAAAGTTTTTGAGAACGACTTGGATCTTCAGAAAGCTTGGAGAGACATCATGGCAACGCTGAAACTTCAAATCAAAGATCATTATAAAAGCAAATGTTCTTTATAATACTTAGGTACCCCAGATAAGTTAATTACAGGCACGAGACATTTCTAAAACAGAATCAAGAATAATATACGACTTATCGGTTTAACACTCAGTTTTATAGTTCTATCGGAGTTTGATCAAACAAGTTTTATAGCCCATCTCATGCTGAGCTGAGCTCGTGTGGAACTGATTATAAGCACGTGCATGGACTTTTGAAAGTCAATAGAAAAATCCAATAAGCTTATATTAGAACAATAAAGTGCGAGGAGTAAAGTATAACTTAGTTTGGCTTGTTCGTTTTAAAGCTTTGACTAGGTACATATTCAGATTTGATATTAGTTTACCGGCTCCATCTGAGGATTGTATAAGTTTTATTGATCCTCGGAGTAGGTGAACTAGTTTTAAAACTTAATTTTATTTAAACTTCTGAGAGAAGTGGTACAATTTTCAAGCCCCTGATTATTTCTGCGCGGATCACTCGCACTGTGTCGGTAAATGTAATCGGACCTTTAATTAGACATAGATCAAAAAGTTTTCATGAAAACTTTATTGTGTATACATCTGAGCTTCCATCGCTAATTCGCATACGCCAAAGCTTAACAATAACATATTAAATTTTGGATCTGTCTAAAAATCAAATCGAGTCAAAACCATGTTTACCTCAAGACAAACAATGTATCTCTGACTAATTAAAGGTCCGTTTACATTTACCGACACTGTGCGTGTGTCAGATCCGCGCAGATAAAATCAGGGGTCTTGAAAATTGTTTCAGGTACCCTTCCTGACGTAGTTAGTTGACTCCTAAAATGCGTGATTCAAATCATTTTGTTTAGAAATATCCACCCTCAAAGTATCGCAATTTCCTCATCACTTACTCACTGACGATATTAAAAATGCTTAGGTACTTCTAGCAGGCCTACGAGCCAAGTCAGCCACTTTATTACCTTCGACTATGAATAAGCAAATTACCTCTTCGAAAGTTATACTTAACTACCTTAACCTAACTAATTAATTTAAATAAGTAATTTGCCACTTTTTGACAATTTCGAGACACGTCTCACCATGTATAGTTTCTTTGACCGGAAAGAAAGTGCCAAGTTATGTCATTATTCCTGAGACCATGCAATTGTTAGTGAGAAGCGTTTAATTTAGTGGAATTAGTGCCCTGTTATTATATGCAGATAAAGTTTAAAATTATTTGACCCCAGTTAGATCCTGAAAGTGCACGGCGGCGAGTCGCTGCCGCTGCCAATTCGATGTGAATTAATCCGTAATATCTGTAGATATAAACGGATCTTTAGGCTTTTACCCGTGCTTCCTCAGCACTGAATGAAATTAACTTTGTGATGTTGGCCTTTGTCAAATTCGTGGTTGACTGGGCTCTGATTATATTATGTATTGAGTGATTTGCTGTTTGGATTATTCGGTAGAGTTAGGTTGAATAAATATTCCTTTTGGGCGGTTATTGATTGAATTTTAACGATTTTTTAATGAAGTTATTGCTGGTGATTTTTATGAATCAAGCATTTTAGGTGAATGTCGGTTTTGAAAAGATTTAATAAAGGCTTGACACAAGTTTTTCTCCAACTCGAAAACGAATAAGCTAACAAGGTAATTTTTTTTGTTCACTTCATTACCTTACCTGAACAAGAAATCAAAGTGACCACTTTTATTTCCTAGTTTTATTAATTTTGTGACAGGTCCAAGAGTCTGTTAGGTCTAAAGGAAATAAAGCACAAAGCACGAGTGTTTGAATGAAAAGGATGTTAAATAATACTTTAATTAACAAATCACGTTGATGCGCGCGTCCCAAGGGAGAAATGTGCAATTTCTTCTTCCGAAACTTCTTACTTTCTCCGCCTAGTATTTTTAGCCGTCACATTAACTCGTAACGTGTACCTAATCAATTACTTCTTTGTCCTACATTATTTCCATTCATGAATGTACAGTGCGCCTCAGAATTATGTATCCACCTTGTCTAAGAGAGGTAGGGAGGTAGGGGGGTACTAAATTCTGATGCGCACATACATTGGCGTTCATAGTTAGCTGACCCTCTGGCAGTTTCCGAGTCTCGTAATCAGTGTAATCACATATCAGTTTAAGTGTAATATTAATAAATTCGCTGTTATTATATAAAACGGCATGTTATTTTTATTTAACCGAAAGATTCTAAATAGTAGATAGTTTTAAAATAGTTCTGTATTCATAGAAATTGACTTCAAACATTTCTGAGGAGGTTAGATAACAATGAACGTTACTGTACCATAATGCATTCGCAGCCCAGCCTTGGCGGGGTGCGACCGTTTAATAAACCATTTAATCATCCTTCCTACCAATTCAAATGGTGAAATTTTGTGACATTGTGAAGATCAGAACAAAAACATAATGATAAATCTATTTAGTAGTTTTAGCCGAAGACAACCCCAAAAATAGGTACCGAATGAATTAGACTGAAATTTTGCAAATGTAAAACTTTTATTCCAAAAAAAACGCGTCTGAAGCCGCAGGCAGAAGCAAGTTATGAATATATTATACCATTTAAGATTCCTACTTATATTTTCTATCTGTTCATTTCAAGTTGATCCCTCCTTCATAAGTTGTTTGTTTTGGTATTTTCTATTCACTCAAAACAAAAACTTATCATCCAATTAGAAAATTCCCAGTCAATCTTCACTCGAAGAATGTTAGCCCTCTGTCAGCCGAGATTTTATTTGACATTCTCTCATTCTAGTCCAACCCACTCCGCCTACACATCCAGCTAACTGTCATTCGTCAGAATGCCTTCCCAGAATTCATCAGTTAAAGAATCTCCAAATTAACTCTTCTCATTGGTTGCATCGAAACACAAATAAAACTAGACATCAAAATATGTTTGTTTAGCTAAAGCTACCTATAATGTGTCTCGCGAAAACTATCCACTACGCAAAATTACCGTTTACTCCCACCTGTTCTATTGAGTAGTTCTGTTGACAGAACTACTGGGACTTTTTTTACCATTAGTTTTGTCCACAAAACAAATGGGAATACAATTTTCACCTGTTCTGTTGATTAGTTCTATTGACAGAACTACTAGGATTTTTTTCTGAATAGTTCTGTCCACAAAACAAATGGGAATTACTACTTCATATTAACAATAAGAAGAGAATAATAATTAATATTTACATGTTTTTAAAATAAACTTTTATAGTCATTTATAACAAGATTTTAATTAAGCCAAATAAAGCCTGGGAAGACAAATCCAACGAATACAAACTCGACGGGGTTACGTCATTTCTTTTAGGAGTTCCTAAAGCCACCGTTCTTCATCATGAGACCAGTTCGATGGTACCATAACATTGTATTATCACCGAACCTACATGCCTAAGTACCTATGCCAAATTTTGGCTCAATCGACTGAGGATAACTGGTCCAAAATTGAGTTACAAGATTTGTCCTACATATACCTAAACCAAAGGACTAACTAACAGGGTAAGTTATTTATTTTTAGTTTAAATTTTTATTTATTTAAAAGCTAGAATTATAATTAAATGACATTTTCATCCCCCCATCTCGGAAAGAGTATTTTTGCTCTTCGATATCTGAGTGTAAAAGAACATCGTTTACTTTATCCTCTAGTGGATAAAAACGGCTTTTATACTCAGATATCGAAGAGCAAAAATACTCTTTCTTCGCCGAGGTGGGATGAATAGTGACGTGTTGCACTCGAGTGCAAAGATTTTTTACCTCGCGCTCTTTTGATTCCCTCGCTAACGCTCATGATTCAATTTTTGAATCCTTCGCTTGCACGGTCATCAAAAATGAGCACGCGGTTATAAAGTAACTTTGCACTCTTGTATAACAAATAACTATTTCCTGAGCACTAGAATGTCTCCTTCGCAAAGTGTTCCATTACAAAGAGATTAATAATTAGAAGTTATTTAAAAATACGTGGGTTGTTTAAAGTCGTTTGTGTTTTACTGCTATTGGTTCTCAGTTTTATATCTAAGTTCCCACATAATGGAATAATCTGACGGTTAAAATTCATTAGTTCACCCAAAAAATGTTTATTTTATGTTTTAGTTATTCACTAGGAATGGGAGTACCTAACAACTTTTTTATAGCGTCGTTCGTTTGTAATAAAACTTGATTAAAATACACCTACATGCAGTTTTATTTCGATTTGGTAAAAGGGCTAAATTTCAAGAAAGCTTTCACAGATCATTTTAGAATTTAAAGAAAAATTAGTTACTACTACAGATTAAATTTACAAAATTATCTGTTTAAGGTGAAGTGAACCTCAAAGGCCACGCTTTGAGAGTGCGGAAAAAAAATTAAGGCAAAAAACATTCAGTTTTTATTTTTATATTTTGACGAGCATCAAAAGTTCAGGATTTTCGTTAGTAAGTTATGGGAGTCGAAACACGATTACCTACCTAATCATGACTCGATACAAAAAATGAGATACTTCAACAGAAGAAGCAGTTTCATTTGCTAGTTATATGTAGGTAGATAAATTACGAGACTCTGACTCTCGTGACACGTTAGGAATATTTTTCGTAGATGTTGACAATAAGTGCGTTTCTCGTAAGACGCTGGGAGTTGTCATACGTGAGATGATGGGAATAGGCGCGACTCACATTAGACTTTCGGAATCGGTTTAGGACCTTCCCTAAAACCTTTTTAATATTAAGGATGGCTTAAAAACTTTTTTTAACTAGCCATTTAAATACGTTTAGCAAACCATATTATGGTAGCGGGGAATGTTAATCGCAAATCAATGCACAGGTAAAAGGGCAGTAGTTTGAAATAAATTTCATAATTAAGTCATCGATTTTACTGTGTCGCAATTTATCATCTTGGTCGGTAGTTAATCCATTATTTATTGGTTCTCCTTTAAAGGAAACTTATCAGTTAAATACGAACCAATATTTAAAGCGCTGCATATCTATTCTAAGTATCGATAAAGATAATTTATGGCGAAATCCTTTGTATCGGCAGGGAGGTCGGTTTGGTTAACGAATTCACTGCCCAGCCTTGGTTCCACGGACCTAAATGTGCATGTGCAAAGTGGACTATGAAAGTTTTAAGGTGGTTCGTTTGTGAGTGGGTGCGAGTTAAATAGTTTATGCTTCGATAAAAGTAAAAAAGGGAGATGAGGCATTACCATCTCGAAAGTGTATGGCTCAAGTTAGGTTCAACTATGTTCCCTTACCTCAGTCTTAGTCGGACTGGCGGCGCGGGCGGTGGCGTTTGTGTTGCGCGTGCTTGCTACGACGTATAATTTTGTGTGATTTCGACTAAAACACCACGACAATGCTCTCGTGTTCGTTCACCAGGTGTACAAATAGCTCCAAAACAAAAAACAAAGCCCAAGGCATCACATATTTTCCCGCGTAAGTAGATACACCAAACTTTAAATTTTCAGATAATTCGATTCCTTATCATTATTTCATCCTTAACACGGTACAGTTATTGAGTGAGCGCTGGTAGAACGTACCGTATCTTCCTTTTTTACTTTTATCGAAGAGTTTATGCGTTCTACAAGTAATATAGCTAATGCACATTGGTACGGTGCGGCGGCAGTCATAAACCGATTTCTTTATAAGTACTTTGCAAACTTCAATTAAGAGTGCGCCTAATGCAAAAGTCAAGCAAAATGTGTATTTTAAATACTTAGATTTATTGTAATGAACGTAAATGTTCATATTAAAATAATAGTATAAAACTGAGAGAAGATGAGATAACTGGGACCCTGGATAATTCAGGTGTTATCTAAAATCAGTGTTTTTTCTTTATTTTCATGGCAAATAAAAAAAACCGATTTTTCAAAATTTTAAGGAGTTAAAATAAGAAAGCCTCTCAAAAACATAAATAAATATTTTGTCTCTAGGTTTTCAACTCATCATGACGCTGATGTAAGCTGACCCTAAGTCACAATATCGAATCTACGTAGGTTGAAATGATTAATGGTATCGTGTCAAAGCAATTTGTCAATGGCACCTAGGTACACAGCAGATTTGTGTTTTGATAGTAAGTAGGAACTTTACCTACGAAACTGGAGACGGATCTTGTGAACAGAGTAATGGTGAGAGGTACCTATTGTAAAAGATCGTAGGCTTTGATAACGATCGGGCAGTGGATCAAAGTCAAATCAACAACAAATTGAAATTACTGGTGAATATTTTTAGTTTTAATTCATTTTAATGATGTCTTTAATTCAAGCAACTCTTACAAATGTTCAAAGTTACAAATGTTTTTAGCTACTATTTTAAGTTTGTACCTACAACCTACCTAGGTAGTAGGTACCTACAAAGATTAGCTAGGCTAGGCTTTGACTAAGTTATGTTTTTAACCCACTTATGAATTTTAAATTAAAAATTTTACTCTTCTTTTATTTAATTCCAAAATAATCGCATTCATTAAATATAAATAAAACAATAATGTAACCAAAACTTTACTAAAATTTTGTGCACCCTGAAAAACATCTGAGAGCAATATAAACCGTGGTCAGTGCCGCTTGCTTCACATTTGTTGCAGGCGCTTTGTTTTATTACAAAATATAACTTGAGATTTCAGCTCAGCTCTACTATAAAAAATCTATAAAACTTTTTATCACACCAGCGGACGGATATTTCATTTACGTGGATAGTAGATACCTTTAGATTTTTGATCTTTTCTAAATTTACCAGAAATAATGAATATTCTGATACCGAATTAAATTGTTTTGGTTAAAAAAACTCGCTGATATTTCGTAACGATTTTTCGTTAATTATGGCACAAGTAAAATATTCCTTAAATAAACAGTAGGTAGTTACTTATACACATCTGCGTACCTCAACACTAATTAAAACGCCACTATTTTAAATTTGGAAAAGCAATAAACAGACACAAAAAACAACCTAACTTTTTATATTTATAGCACATTATTAAACACGAAAACCACATCTGTTCGAGCATTAGGTAGGTACATAATGTAATTCAGGCTTACATCTCAAATTACTTACAAAATTTCCGTAAATCCAATACTAAAATAAAAAGCTCAGCGTCACTGGTCCAGTTGCGGCGTTGCTATTAACTAACTTTGCAGGAAAGCGGCTAGTTGCGAAGTTCATTATTATGTTAACTGGCAGCACTTAAGCACCTACCTACTTACTGAGAACTTTATTCCTGGTTTCATCATTTAATTGCTTTTAAGACGTCTTCTGATTTCGTCAGTTTTTTACGGTTAACGCATTAACAGCCTCCAGGCCCAACCTCCTCACGGTGATCCCGAGGGACGTATGCCTCCTAGGCCATGAAAGTGATAGTTTAAGCTCTTTTCGACAGCTCATGAGTTGGTTCGCAACTAAGTTATCAATTTCTAACTTCATAAATATAAATAATCTTCTTTTAAAAAAAAAAATTAAATCATGGAAGCTTTTTTTTTCCAATGTGTTTAACAAAATCGTTACCTACCTATAACTAGGCAGAAAAGTTTACTTTTTTCCTTTGTTTGTTTTAAAGAAATCCTTGGTAATTTCGGTTGTATCAAAGTTTTATAAATAAATACTGATACAAATCACGACAGCCGTTCAATTGTAGCCGAACACAAAAGTTTCCTCAAGTCAACAGTTCCCAATCTCAATTTTCAGCCACCTTCCGTCTCTCGGGCACCATTTGTGAGAAACAAAAGAGAGCTCAGAAATTTCATTGCCTATGGATGGCCGAAAATCTGAGATTGGATATTCAAGATAATATTTTACTGTTGTAAAAGTAATCAAAGGTTGAGGTTTACTAGGATTAACATTCTAACAAGGTAAAGGTTTCTTGTTCGCTTCTTTACTTTACCTTAAAAAGATTGAAGTGGACAAAAAATCAAAGTGATCACTTTATTTCCTAGTTTTACTTATGTAATCTGAGTTTTGTGACGTGTTCAAGAGTGCTGTAAGGTCTAAAGGAAATAAAACACTTTGAATTTTGAATTTTTACGTTTTACTTATCTTGCGGCATATTCTATAGACATACTATGTATATATAATACGACGTAAGACCAAAATAAATTTCATAATTATACCTAATCTAGCTTTGCGATCTCATGTTGGATGTCCAACTTGAATAAATAAATAAATAATAATTGTTGTTTGCTAGCTGTAATTTACTTAATAACCTAGGTAGGTATTAACCATACTTAAGTAGGTACTTATTATGTTTATTTTTATCGGTCACCTTAGATAAAAGTAAAAAAAGGTCGGTTCCTCTATTTATAATTATGGTGTAGGTTTATAAAGCTAAAAATACGTTAAAAAACGTAAATGAGGAATCAACAAACTAGGCTTTTTGGTACCTATGTAAAAATAATACCGGCCATGTGCGAGTCAGACTCGCGCACGAAGGGTTCCGTACCATCCGAACCATCTTTAAAAACGACTAAAAAATCACGTTTGTTGTATGGGGACTCCCTTTAAATATTTATTTTATTCTGTTTTTAGTAAGTATTTGTTGTTATAGCGGCTACAGAAATACATCATCTGTGAAAATTTCAACTGTCTAACTATCACGGTTCATGAGATAAAGCCTGGTGACAGACGGACGGACAGCGAAGTCTTAGTAATAGGGTCTCATTTTACCCTTTGGGTACAGAACCCTAAAAAGCAAGATTGATGATAAAACCAACAAAGAAATCCATTAAGAAAGATTGATTGGAATTACTCGTGCATTGGACTCTATTTATCTACACAGCACAGCTGAAAACTTAACCTGAACAGAACATGACCGCGTTGTGGAATTAGATACCCATGGTTTTCGATTTGTTTTCGCTACGTTCGACTAGCCCATAATATTGTGTTCGAGTTCTTGACGTCACGTAGCGTCCTCGATTGTATCAAGTCAGGGGCGTTAGGTCGCATTGGCTCCCGCTGGATTGCAAATGTACCGCGCGTGCGCGAGAATTGCGCCAATTTTGTGGCCGGCAGCGGCCTCTACCGGCGCATCCAGGCTCCAGTCTAATCGCAACCGCGCCAGAGGGATGGTGCATTGCGCGCGCTTTCCCCACGCACGGAATGTCAAAAATTTGAAAATGGAATAGTTTGCAAGTGCAGTGGAACGTTGACGTCGCGTTTCGCATACGTTCTTTTCGAGACTAAAGTCACTAGTGTTTTGTTTTAGGTTAGGTTGTTTTAAGCTGATTTTTTTTATTAGAAAAAGGGATTTATTATTAAGTGTTTGACGTTTTATTAGTGTGGTAGTGTGTCGTGTTGGCTTGGTTGCAGTGTCCGTGGTCCCATTCAAGTAGCGTAGGTATAACCTTGACACAGTTTCCCGCGCTGGCGCCTGAAGCTTGTTTTCAGTTGCACTCTCTCTTGACATTTACCGCAAAAAGCGAGAGCTCCTCTAATTAGCGACAGGAAAAGTGGACACGAAAATCTCTTATAAGAAGAAGTGACTCAATCTGTTTAAATCTGACAATGATTCTACCTAAAAGAAGTTGTAATAAACTGAACTCCAAGTAATTTTTTGGTGTGTTGAAAATAACGAAAATGAAGAGTTTCTGACCAAAAACCCGGATCAAGATGAAGAGCCTGAAAGGTAAGGTTTAGTTTACGTAACGTAGCTTATTGTTAAACCGATTTTAATCTTTACCACTACAAGATAAGGGTTACAATGCTTTCAGATCGTATCCGTACTGATTTGGTTTATCTGGTATTTAGTTCCACCTGAAAACCAGCGTAGCATTGGGTTTACCCGAATGCTACACATGCTGAGGTGGGTTTGTACCCCATTTTTTTGAACTCTTTTTAATAATATTATTTTTTGTTTACTTTTAATTATAAATAGAGTAGTCCGGTCTGGACTACTGTATAATTATGGAAAAAAATATATATTTTTCTTCTTGTAAATAAGGGTAAAAATAATTAAATTTCTTCTTCTTCTAGTTGTATGGCTTCTTTGAATTTTTGGTGTTTAGGGTTCCGTTCCGTTGCCAAATGGCAAAAACCTTTTCTTTTCGATGCGTCTGTCAAAACCAACTTTTAAGCCAAAATTTTTAATATACTCTTAAAATAATGATGGCCAGCGTACATAGCTAATCTCTGTTGAGTGGTCGTCGTATACGATATTCAGTTAGACTTCATCAGCATACAAATTGTATTTTAGTCAAATCTGTGAACCTATGTTTTTTTTCAGTTTTGACGCTGCTCAAACATTTTTTTGTATATCTTCGCTTACATTTCTGAACAAGTAATTAAACTAGCTGTTCCCCGCGGTCACACCCGCGTTAAATTAGAATTTCACATTTCTAGGGGGGTAAAAATGCCCTTTTTTCCCATAAATCTCCCATGAGAATTTAAGGTTTTACCAGGACAAAATGTCTATGTGACTCTACATCCTTTTAACTAACTCTATGCCAAAAATCAAGTCCATTGGTTGCTAAGTTAGGGCGTGGAGGAAGGACAAACAAACAAACAAACACTTTCGCATTTGTAATTTTAGTTAGGATAACAGTTTTCATCGAAGTAATAATGGCCTTAGAAACTTATCTACATAATCAATAACTACAACAAAAAAATTAATAATTATGAGTTCTATTTTGCCTCTCTGAATCGTCCGACTATACAAAGTTGGCCAACTTTCAGATGAGATGATGGGATAAAAAGTAGAATTATTTTGAATCAATCTAGATTCAAAATAATTCTACTTTTTATCCCATAAAACAGTTCCCATGGGATGAAAATAACCTTTAAACAGTTCCATAGAAACAATGCGTGCGAAGCCGCGGCAGAAACTAGTATTATAAAAGCGAAAGTTTGTATGTTTCGATAAATAAATGTTTGGATGGATGTTTGCGCTTATTCTCAGTAGTTCTGTGGACCAAAAATACATTTGAATTGTAAAAATGTCAGGTAATGAAATTCAGTGCATGTCAATATGACAGCAAATGCCAAAATTACAATAGACGTAAAAAATTACAGAAGATGTTATAAATTATAGAATAAATGACAGTAGATTTAAAATACGTTGAACAAATCATCATAATCAAAACCGACAGAAAGTACCTGTCAAATACGACAGGTAAAATCGAAAAAAATACAGTTAATGTCAAAAATGACAGAAAACGTCCAAAATGACAGGAAACTTCACAAATGAGGGAAAGTCTTTATCTCAGTCGTTCTGTACAAAACCACAGCACAGAACTGCTGGGATGCGGATGTTTGTTACTTCTTCTCGACATAGACAATTTGGCATTAAAGGAAAAAAATAACAACTTAGCATGAAAATTACTGGTTCGTCTGTTTCATATTTTGTAAAAATGGGCCTTAAATTGCAAAAGGCTTCACTGTACGTGGTCCTACTCGCTCTTGCCGATTTGTCCTATTCGAGTTATATTTGTCCAGACGCAGACGAGGTCAATTTAGGAGGTTAAACCGAATGAGGTTAAAATGAAAATAGGCATAGGTACCTTTTCCACCCTAAATCCCAAAACCATTAAGTAAGTCCCTGTCGGACCTTTTTATGCTTCTCATCTGGTAATATGGGTCACCAGCATAACCTTATTTTAATCCTAATCAATTTCATTCATTAGGTTTATTTTTCAATGTAAGGACGCAAGACTAAAGCCTAAAGTTCATAACCTAACACGTCTGGGCCATGAACTATAAGTCTCCTTGGTTTCACCTTTGCACAGTTGACCTTAGAGTTGTTTTTGCTTTGCAAACACATTTAAGTCTGAAACTGATAATGCTTGATATAAAGATTAATGGAAGAAATAAATTCAATCTTCTCGTAGACGGTCTACGAGGTTACGAGGCTACGGCGTAGCTGAAGTTTTCAGCTATGCGATTGTTCAATCAGTAGTTTTGTTTTGCGTTTTATAGGGACGTTATTTTATGAATAAAAATGCTAATATCATTGTAAAACGAACCTGTATCCGTGGTTAAAATATTTGAATGGACGTACATATTCAAATACATTGGTAGATATTCAATCAATTTCGATCAGAATTATTAAATTCTGTAAAAGCCATATTTGAGGAATGGCTGGTAATATATAGCTTGAATTAATTAATGAATTAACACTATGAAACGATATTTCATCGTGCGTGATCCCTTGTTACTAGCGTAATAATAATATCCACTGATACACTGATATCCAAACGGCTAGAGATCGTGGATGACAGGCTATCTCTGGTAATTGATGACTATTTTTCTTCGATCAAAAATAAGGAGTTCGCGGGGGCAAAGCCGGACATTTTTGATCGATGCTATTTTTAAATGTCTGTGAAAAAAGGTAGAGGTACCTTGGCTGAATGTATGTTTTTTATGTTTGTTCGCAGTAGAAGAAATCATTTCTCTTTAATTTTTGTGATACTTTTGGTTTTATATAAATAATGACCTCGATGCATTAGGTACTTTTTTTTCGAAAAACTTAAAACTGAGAAAATTTAAAGGTATTATAATTAGAAATCGTCTTGGGCACGCTTCCGACTGGTATTGGTATATGGATCAGTTGAGCTACCTGTAGATTGTTTGCAACAGTCTACAGTTAGCTCCATTATTTTTATTGTAAATACTAGTTTTAATTGAATTATATTATTTGATTGTAATTTTCTTTCTTAGTTAGAGAAATTGATTTTTTGTTTTTGTTTCACATAATATTATATAATCATCTAATAAACATTCAACATAAATTGGCAGAGCCCAACAGGTGGTACCTATGTACTAACTCAGGCTAACATTAGATCTTAAACTACCAACTCTATGTACCTATGTACCTTTATTAACAAAGAAAATTACAATCAAATATGTAATAGAATTAAATTAAAACTAGTATTTACAATTGAAAAAATTGAGCTAACTGCAGACTGTGGCAAACAATCTACAAGCAGCTCAACTGGTCCATATCAATACCAGTCGGAAGCGTGCCCAAGATGCTAGCTGCATTGCCCCGCTGTATAGCAATGCTGATGCGCTGAAAATGTATGTACCTAATGACAATCAATAAACAAAATTAAACATTAAATTATTAACACGCATTTTTCACCTTTTGGCAAAGGCTTTTCTCCCTTTCTGTTAATCTTTGTACCTTAAGTTTATAGGCCAGTCTCAAAGATAAGTTCTAATGGGTATTTCGGCACATCTGCTGGGCTATTCAGTAACTCCGTTGCCAAGTCTTCGACACGGAATCTAACACAGTTTAGTAAAATTCAAATATTTCGCGATTTTAAGGTTTTCTGCGTTCTACAAGAATATAAATAGCATGAAAGTATTTATAAATACTATTTAACGGGTATTTATCGCGTTTATTTACCTTATTTCCCCGATTTATAAATATGTGTTCTGATCGCGTAAGTTTAGAAATATTTATAGCAAAAAATTAGTTCCGTAAATCGTAAAACCTTTTCTATGATCCCATGATTTCAAAAAATTTGTTTATGCTACTTTTGGAGCAAATATTAATAAAAGAGATTTTTTAGTAAAATCAGCATTTACCAAAAGCTCCATTCTATCTTACTTTAATGTAACGTGAGTTCATATATAGAAAACGGTCAACTATTTGTGAAAAACCACTAGAGTCTGTTAGTTTTATTCCTTGCAGAACGCAGGGTAAATTAAAAAACACGTTAATATTTGAAATTCGCGCAAGAGAGAACTGAGTTTCTATATAACCCAGCTGTGAATTTACTATTGGCTATTTTCTGCACATTAAAATCGCACTCATTTCAACTAACGACTTAAAAATAAGGTTAATGAACCGAGTGATATTATTTGTTGAGGTTGTTGTTTTAGAAACCACTTATTTCAAGCGTTTGGCTGAGAGCAATGCGCCAACTCGTTGCCACAAGCTAATGGCCCATTTTATGCATGTTGGTTGGAAAATCTGCATTCCGTGACGTTTCATGTTTCATTTATCGCTATCCTTCACTTTCTTGTCACAAGTAACGTGATGTGCCTAACGTATTAGAATAGAATAGCATTTATTACGGCACACACGTATGTTCATAATAAAACGTCAAGTGCGAGTACGAATCCTATCCCTCAAAGAAAAACCAAACATAGCTCTTTCCATAATTCGTTTGGCGGTTTGAAATGGTAGACCTACCTCGAGTGTCCACGTTTCAACTCCGTAGGTTAAAATTAGTTTCAATTAGGTACAGCCCAGCCGTATGGGAGCTTCCTGAAATTGAAATTGGAGATTTGCATAGACGGAATAATGGTAAATATTCACATTTGAAACTGAACGTTATTTATGGTATGCCCATTATGACCACAGTGCATTTGTGCCAGATTTACGCAGCACGATTACAAAATATGAAAACTAGGTTATTGCCTGCTGCTTCTCATGATAAGCACTTATTTAAATCGCAATAAATAAATTATTTTGGTTGGGTCTGGGTTTTTTCAATTCTTAATATTTGCTTTGTATTCAATAATAAAAATAATTAGATTACCAATCCATCATCTTCTTTTGATTTTATTGCGAAGGTTTCGCAAAAAATATCGCTGCTTTGCGAATTTCGTTTTGCTTGAAACATTGAATATCATTCCGAAGAAGGTATTTACAGGTCGGTTCCCTGAAAAGGTTAGAAACTTAAGAAAAAACAAATAGATATAGTTATCTACTCTCAAAACATACTTCAGCCTTTTCTCCACTCCTTCCACGTAAACGTGAACCAGTTTGATCAGGTTTGATCGCTCGATTGAATAACATTGTATAGGTAAGCAGAACTTTTATGTGCGCTATTTTTGTTTGTGCCGATGTCACGCACTCCAATCCTATTACGGCAGGCTTTCTGTTCCCTTTCTCAATTACTGGCGGAGATGTAACAAATAGAATTAAGAGTATGCCAAAAGGAACTCTAAGTTCTTCTAGAATAAGAGTCGGTTTTGCGAGTTATCTCTGTAGGTAAATTTAAGTTGTTTTGGGAAAGTGTGATAAATTTCCAAGTATTGAAAATCCTTCCTTAGTAATAGTAGCTGTACTTACCTATCAACGCTAAAATAACTTCGTCGTTATCTCAGTCTCTGTACTGTCTTTCTATACTTAATCATATTCCTTAAGCTTGGCGCGCGGAGCTCGGAGTGGCAACATCTCTCCATCATCGGAGGGACAAATGTGTGTACGATCTGCAGACATTTGTTCAGGGTGCTCTGGTTGTTTTCTATGTATAATAAAAATATCTAAGCATGTATTATTATTATGTATATCAGTTATCTAGTACACATAACACAAGCTCTGCTTAGCTTGGGGCTAGATAATGCTGTGTGGATTGTCCAGCATTATTTATTATTTATTTATTTATCTCTGGTGGGACTCCTTGTTGCTTGGCGCCTTTGTTGCTTGGCGCTCTCAGTGTTAAGGTCGAGTAATTGTGGTGTCCTGATGATGTCTCGTGGAGAGACGAAACTAGTTGACGTCTTGCTTTGATTAGGTATTTTTTCATTTTTTTCCATTTTGTAGTTGGCGTCGTTTTTCTTCTACAACGCGGACTACATTTTGTTAGAAATTATCGGAGGTTTTTTCGCGGAATTGTTACTAAATATTTTCATCCTTATATTTTGCAATGGATTTCCGCAAAGTAACGCCTGAATCTATTATTTATCCTTAAACGGCTGAACGAATCTGAATGAAATTTAGCAAAGAGAGATTATCGTGGTGAAGGTTATAAGCTACTTTTTTCTACAGAAAAGCGTATATATCTGTGGACAGGAGTCAGTTTTACAATTCTGTCTGTTCTTTTGTCCATTTGGTAATCACTTTAATCCGATGTGAGTACCTCAGCACTCAAAAGGTTAAAACAAACAAACCATTACGTTGCGTAATCGCCCACCCAGCATTATCTGGTGAAATAAAATATTCACCGGGTAAAAACCGGATAAAGCGGTCCCTTGAATTACCGGGTCCACTCAAGGTTACCCGGACTAGGTGCGAAAAGTATTCTTATGTGAAATCAAGGACGCCTTTTCAGCAAAATGTTTTCAAGTTTTCTACATTATAAGGGGTAATAAGTAAGTAATATCGATACCGCAAACATACTTGGATGGGAAAATGGGATCCCGCGTTTGTGGGATTGGATTCCCCAGTATATAATGTATAGCCGAACGCACTTCTATCTAGGTACACACTTTAGTACCATTCCACTTTTTATATAAATAAATAATCCTGGACAATCCACTCAGCAACATTTTAGATCCCAAGCTAAGCAGAGCTTGTGTTATGGGTACTAATCGACTGATTAACCTCATGGAATACATTACATAGACTATATTTTTACTGTATATAAAATACCGAGAACAAAACATGGACCAAAATATTTGTAGATCGTACAAACATTTGTCCCAAGGCGGGAATCGAAACCACAAACTTCTGCGTCGCAGGCGGACCTTCGCCCGCCGCGCCACATCGCTCGTCAATGATCGTCAATATTCAAGTTGACTTTTTCGACGACCACGTTCAATTCTGGAAATCCACCACTTGACTCTTGTAATCCATTTAGTCCTTAATTGTTTTTGAATATTTTTTTTTGATTTTTTTTATTTAATTTACTTGGGACGGCCATGGAAGAGCATCGAAATTTAGTGCAACATTCTGAATTCAATGTTTTTTCAACAAGTTCAATAATATCCTTCATTCCACATGTGAGCAAACCCCTATTTTGCTCACTGATTTTGAGCAGCAAAATAATCTTTCGTCTTTGCGAAACTCTTGCGGCACCGCACCTACGGTATCGCGCGGTAGTGTGAGATCGCTCTAATAGTATATCAGTATAATTTCTGTTACATTTCTCTACATAACCGATTTTTGCACCAATTTACACATAAAACAAGTCGCTAGTAAACTCTACACCGCGCGATCTCGTCAGCTATTCATAAATGGTAATTGTATTTCCCTCACTGTCATTGTTTCTGGCATTCCGGCAAACTCGGGAAATGTCTTCTACGTTATTCGTTTTGGATTCAGGCACCTATTTTGTAACGGAATAAAATGGTTGGAAGAATTCTGATCTTTTATCTTTTGACTGGAAGTAGTTAAATATACCTAATCTAGTTATACAGGGTTACGGGTATTTAATCAATAACCTCATAATTATATACAAGCCACAGAAAATTTTTGTACGGAAAAAAAAAACTAGAAAAAGTCATAGAACAAAAGTTGTTAGTCTGATATACCCAAGCCTTTAAGAGGCTATTCAATTCAAACAAACACATAAATCTTTCCTCTTTATATTATTATTTATTAATATTCATGAAGAAAACAACTTCCGAATTTCTGAAAACGATGAATAAAATGTGTATTCTTTTTGTAAGGGAAATCAAAATGTAAATTTTTATTGTTATATTGCTAACGGTTGCTATACAGAGCATTTTTGTTAAAGCTTTTCATTTAAACTTAGATAAAAAAACCCCGTCAGAAATTCCAAGAACGATGAATCGAATGTGTGATCGATAATAAAGAGCAATCTACATGTAAAATGTTGTCCTTCTTATGCGAACGTTTGCCGAGTTGCAGAGCATTTACGTTTAACCTTTCAATTTTAACGTTACAACTTGGATATAAGAAAACATCGTCAGAATTTTAGAAAACAATGAATCAAATATGTGATCGTCATGAAAGGAGAAGCTACATGTAAAATTCGGTTGTTCTATTGCTTATGTTTACTGAAATCCAGAGCATTGTTGTTTAAACTTTCACTCTTTTTAAAACTCTCAGAGTGCGAATTTTCAAAATTCCTTTCTTATTACACCCCTACACTCTTAAAAGAACAAATACTCGAAATTTCAAGACTCTAGAACCAGTGCTTCGGGCTCTACACTGTCTGTCAGTGTGTCAGTTCCTCCTTTACGAGTATAATATACTTGCGTCTGCTCGCGGTTTCGTATGCGTTGTTTAAGGTTATTTCTATCTCATGAGAACTTATTTATGGGATAAAAAGTACTCTCCATCCTTTCAACTACGAGTAACTCCATGCCAAAAATCAAGCCGATTGGTTGCTTAGTTAGGGCGTGAAGGAAGGACAAACAAACAAACACACTTTCGCATTTATAATATTAATATAGAAGTATAGTAGATATTACATTTTGTAGCCCTTAGTTTTTCATGAATAAATAAAACCTTGGTATACCTTGCACCTAAAAAGATTGGTACAGCAGGTTAGAAGTTATAATATTTCGAGTGCTGGGCCAATAAAGGTTCTGGTTATATTTTCTGTATAAATTATAAAGATTTAGAAAATTCGATGTTTGCAGGGAAGGCCGCGTCTGCCGTGCTCCCAGGTGCGCGGTCACCTTGGGCGCCACCGGTCGCGCCTCCTACAAAAGTTGTATGGAGGGTACCTTAACTTATTGTTCTACCTATTGGACAGCTTCCCACTCACGAGCTCTTGCTCCCTAACTTACGAGTGATTCACAGCCATTTTCACAATAAACCAAAATATTTTCCAACGGTACTTACTAATCACGCCCAACGTCTGCCTAGCTAGAAAGTCGAGCACGTAATATTATCTCATATTTATATCCCCCTCCAGCGACAGAGGATATTCCTTCCTGCCTTATCCCGGCTCATCCGGATAACGGATCACCAGACGTATTTATATTTGCCCTCCTTGGTATCCGTGTAAGACATTTTTAATGAAGGCTATGGTGGAAAAATACCTATTAGATTTGATAGGACGCTGCGAAGATCTGTAATTGTAGTCGGTTTAGTACCTACTAGGCCTTTTATGATGAGTTCTTATTCAGTTAGACTTTCGACTTTCTTTATACATAAGTCAAAAGTATTGATTGACTTTTGACTTTGTACTTTAGGCTTACAAAAAAGCACTCAGAAAAGTCAAATTAACTTCATAAACTTCATCACAGATCACTATATATGTACCAGGTACAGATAGGACAGTGAAATTTTTCAACAGTTCTCAATGTTCCGTTTTGGCGCTGGTGTCGCATATTTTATTGTTTTACTCTGTGGCTCATCTGTAGACAACTAGTGATAGATAACGTCTCGATTACGATCATCACACATCGATTAAATCAATCGATTTTCTAGTGATGTGCCTCTCTATTCGTATATTCGATTAGGGTTCTTTCATTCAATTATTTTCTAAACTACAGTAGGTTCTGGAGTAAAATAAAACATGAACATTTAGTTATTTAAATTCTTTATTTTTTCTATACGTTTTCTCTTGACTCTAATTTTCTAATATTTTGATTAGATTATAAGGCATATAATCATAATTATGCAAGGTATACACTCTAATTTGTGTGAAATTTTCTCTTTTACACTATGCGATATCATATGATTTATTATTACAAACTTTAGTTATGAGGGTTCCGTACCCAAAGGGTAAAAAAGGAACCCTATCACTAAAACACTGCTGTCCGTCTGTCTGTCCCTCTCTCACTGTATCTCATGAACCGTGGTAGTTAGATAGTTGAAATTTTCACAGATGATGTATTTCTATAGTATTGTTATATAGTGGTATGGAACCCTTCGTGCGCGAGTCCGACTTGCACTTGGCCGGTTTTATGTTTGAGGTACTTGTGCACTATATGTATATAGTTACCTGCTTTTTGAATTTATATCAATGTTTCAGCTTCAGCCACATCATCAATATCATTATCTTTTTGGTGATAATAATGTTCATCCAGAACATGATATTCTGAAAGAACACATTTTAATTAGTTTAGTCCACAGAAGCTACGGAAGAGTATGGGTAATTGGATGTACCTACATACCTTCTGAACTTAGAGGTAATCCATGGGCTATTTCTTTCGAAGAAAACAGGCAGGGATACGAGAAGCGGATCCTTCGACCTTCTTCATCGAATTGTTCCTTGTCGAAGTGTTTTTGACAAACTCGTTTTCTCAACAACTGCTCTGTCGTAAGTCCAATGAGGAAAGGATTAGTCGGAACAAGGAAAGACATCCACAAATTTCTTAAATTATCGTCCTTTGGCACACTAAATAGGCGGTGAGATTCACTAGTTGCATTGCAACCTCCTACACAGCACTTTAGCGGCGGCATGGCGAAATAAATGTACATACATTCGTAGGCACTATCATCTCAACTAAATGAGGCGAGAGAGGACAAATTGGCGTATCAATCGGGTAGGTATCTCAACTCAAGCAAACAAAACTAACCGACCGCGGTAAGTTTTGAAATCAAAACTAACTGACCGCGGTTAGTTTTGTTTTCTCCTCGCATATTTTTTTTTCGGTACCAAAGAGTATACAATCGACCCAAAGACTATATAATAACTACGTAAGAAATCGACCGACAATCGAATTCGACCACAACTCGACTTGCGCGATTTGACAGCTGAAGGAAAAAATGGCGCCACCCGGGACGTGCTGTTTTTTTTTTGTTGACGACTGCAGCGCCATAACGGAATGATTGGAACTAAGGCTGTCACAGGCGTGAACTTCATCACGATAACGATGTCACAGATAAAAAAAATATCATTTAGGCACATCACTGTCACTGAAAATATTGACTTTCCAAGAGCGTATAATTATATTTTTAAATATTAATGATGATGATAATAAATATGAATTAAAAATTATAATAATAAATAATGCTGAACAATTCACACAGCATTATCTAGCCCCAAGCTAAGCAGATCTTGTGATATGGGTACTAGATAACTGATCTCTAATCTCGATGCTTAAGCTGAAACCTGCGGCCGCGGCAAACACAGTTTCCCACTTTTTGTGTTAATAATTTGCGAAGCCAACAGTTACATTATAAGAAACTCGTCTGTACCAACCCCTTAACTTAATACGGTCCATAACATTAAAGCTATTCCCTCCAGATTTAATCAACCGATTACCTTAACCCTTCCGGTGTCACGTCCGAAGGAATTCGTCGCCAAAGCATCAACTTAATCCAAACAAATGGCGATGGGAGTGATATTAATGGGCGAAGCTCAGTCCTGTAGGACGAAACGGGAAGAATTTTGGGATGGAATGAAACTGGCTGTACCTCAAGGGGTTTAAAACAAAATGAGAAGAATTTAAAAGGACCTGAAACTGGGTTATACGGTTTAACCCTGTTTCATGTCCTTTAAAATTCTTTAAACTACAAAATAACGCTTTTAAAAATTTCATTTAATAATTAATCTAGATTTTTCAGAGCTGTTTTTAAGATGCCCTGCTAATAGAAGAGTTATTATAGTACTCTTCTAAGTTATGTTGAATTAAGCGTAACCAAGAACATGTTTGCCGGAAACAACAATTTTATTCTTCAAATTCTTCTGTGGTGTGAGTAAATTGCCTCGTTCATTCCGCGACTCCAATTCATCAAGAAATATGGAGGCGACGGTATTGTTTGCATTAAGACACTGAAAGGGGTGTTACACGAAAACTGGAAAACATCATCTACAATCAATGAAAAAAATAGAGATCTATTGTATTTTGTTTTTGATACTTTCTATATATTGTGTGATTAGATCAAAACCACACGCATCATTGAGACTGAATTTGGCCGAGGGTTATGTTTTAAACCAATTTGCGGTTGAAATATCTCATTCGATACCGCATCGCCACTAGATTACATTGATTTTGTAATCCAAACTAGTCATTATAGAGTGAAAATGTTTGAAATTTTTAAGTTAACAGCTCGTTGAGTGTTTTCTTGTCAAGCGAGCCAAATAGCAGTCAGTGACCTATTCCAGAAAATTTAAGTTTAAAATGATTTATGCCATATTCGTCCCTAATGTTCGGCCCACGGCATTAAAAAGTCTTTGCTCGTCCCGCACGATAATATTTGTATGGGTAAAATCAGAGATAAAATAAGTATTGGAAATAGGAATTAGTTCAGTTAAGAACCTAAAAAACATTCAGCAGCTGTGATTCAGTCCATAAAGGTACACAAACAAACGTGGAACGAATGTTCATCTCTGAAATTACCGTTTAACGTTCCAAAACACGCTAAAACTAAGCATCTATTGTCACGAATTAATTTCGTTTTAGCATCAAATGCTTGTCTCTCTTTTTTTGATATTGAATTGTTTTACAATTTCTAATACACAAACGAATGTTCATCTCTGAAATTACCGTTTAAAATTCCAAAACACGCTAAAACGAAGCATCTTGTCACGTTAATAATCGTTTTAGCATCAAATGTTTGTCATTCTTATTTTCGGTTCTTACCCACCGTCCACCTCCCGAGACCACCTGGGTGAAAAGTTGTTTTTTTTTACTACCTTTGTCCACCTGGGTGTTCCATAGAAAATTTTGAAGTTCCACCGCGTACACCTTGTCATATTTTGATAGTGAATTATTTTGTGTTCATCATACCCATGCTCATTAGAGAATTCGATAAAAATAAATAAATAATACAGTCATACGTAAAATTTTGCAGCTTATAACCGACCCGACATTTTACCATACAAAGTAGCCCCCCCTATGTTTATTTGTGCTTCACATTCAAGTTATTATCTCAAACACTGTCGGTATAGCAATATCATGAATATGGAGCGTCGGTTAACGAGACGGTAATCTAAATAAACCGACCCAAGACTGCCACAATGAAAATATTCGGGCTTCGCGAGTTGACTCCATCTTATCTCAGGGCACAGGCTGTTCTCATCTATGTTATGGACTTGGTTTATTAGATACTAGTGTCTTTTTGGTCGCTGTATTGGCTTGACTATTTAGTATTAGCTTCTATCTGCAGTTTCATACGTTTTTCTAAAACTTGTCTGGGTATAAAAGTATTCCTGATCTAGAATATCATGCGTGTAAAATTAGCAGGCAAAATATTGTATATCGGGGAATGATATACAATATTTGCCTAACATAGGCTAGTTTTTACCCTGAAAAACGTATGTGAAGCCGCAGACAGAAGCAAGTGCTCAAAAATATGTATCTTTGAGTGAATAAAGCATGTAGCAACATGCAGGGAGATGACGTACTTGGGACGTCATAGGGCGCCACCACTGTAGTAGGATTAATACGATTTACAACATTATTAAAAACTCCCGGGCGAACTTCGTCGATGGAACACAACGCGGAAGTTTTAAAAAGTGCCTACTCAGCTCACGCAATTAAGTTCCCAATATTTATTTAGGTACTTGAGAATTTACAAAGTGTTCCATAACTTGGATCCTGAGCACAGCTGTTCATTTAATGTTATGGACAGGCATATTTTATAACGGGCTGATTACGTCATTCTGTGGGTGGTGGGTGCTGGGCGGGCGGGCCGCCCTTGTTGGGATTCTGTTGCGGATACTCGGTGGATTGCAAAGTTTGAAGTCTAGAAACTTTAATCCATCTTTTATATTTTCAGAGGTTTTACAAAAACCCAAGAAAGTATACATACAACCCAATTTAAAGTCTGGCAAACTTACAAAAATTGTGCTCAAAAAGTCTTATGTTCTTTGGGTTGTTTTTGGTACTGAATTAGTTTACCCATCATGGAATTAATCGTTGTCTTTTCTTAAATGGCTGATTAATGGTTAAATGATATTCCTTACCACCTTTTGACATTGCTTAAATGTAGCACCTCAAAGGTTCTCAATACGTTTACCGTTACCGTTAAACCACGTGACTCAATAGCAACTGGAGTGCCAACGATACCTGGCCCATTGGTCCCCAAAGCACAGTTTAAATGAAGAGGATTGGTCGTTTATATCTGATCCCCCGAAGTTGGCTTCAGGAACTAACTGTACTCTAGGGGTATCTAATAAAATTGCTTGTTATAATATTAAGATGTTTAAGAGGAAATTCTCTCATTGGTTATGGTTCCTTGATAGTTTCAATCAAGTTTTTAATGCTTACGATCTATTATATGTCTTCTTTACAATTTAACATCATCATCATCATCAGCACGTATACCTAGGTCCGGCTGGACATGGGCCTTCCCTTCTCCAGACGAGACGCTGGCTATAGCGGTCTTGAGCCTACATTTATTGACTAGAAAAATTTAATAGGTTTCGGAAAGCCTGTGAAATTATTGTAATTTTTCGTTAAAAAGATAGGTTACTAACATAAACGTACTTAATATTACTGAATACTGACACACAGCGTTTCAAATACATAAATTTTGAAGTGCGCTGCGCCGTGCGAGCTTCAAATATTACGAATATTTTCCCCGTGGTATGTGATGCCTCAGGCTCGATCGCGCTTCATATTTTTACTATAACATTCCTTAATACAATACTCTGTTTGTAAGAAAAATGGAAAAGAAGTTTAAAAAAATCCTGTCTCAGAAATTATAGCTTTAGGTATAATAGATATAGCCATAATAGAATTTTTTCTAAGAAAATTGTGCTATTTTTGTGAATTCTGAGAGAGGAATTTGGGACATCCAATAATTATTGGAAGTCACTTTGGGTCTGAGTGCTACCACAAGGTGCTTTAGATGACCTTAATAGCCAATGTGACTTCATAATATTAGGTAATTTGACTACTTATTTGAGGAATGCCAGCAATATATTCTGTTATTCCGAGCTCGCTCCAGTGTGGTAGCGGGTAGGATTATTCAAATTTCATGGTATTTGGTTGCGGTCCGCATTGTTTTAATATTTAGCTGCTAGAGGTTTTGTCGTGTTTAGTCTATTTTTATGTTTCCTTTTCGGGAACAAGAAGAATCGTTTGTAACTCTTGTGAATAATCATCATCATCATATTAACCCACACATGCCTCCCCCTAACGTCACCACAAATAGCAGAAAAAAAAACTCTTGTATTAGTACCAAGGTATAAATCTGAATGCAAGTGAACTATACTAAAGATTAATTAAATCACAGACTAGAATCATCAGTAAGGGCCGGCTCCGCAGCAACATCAGCGGAGTCCCTCAAACGGTGGAAATACGCTAATCTTGACCGAGGTTACCTATTCGAGCCGTTTGGGGTGGAAACCTTAGGTCCTTGGGGTCCTGGGGCACATTGAATATATAAAGAGCACATTGAATATATAACATAACTCCTAATAGAGTCCACAAGTGATCGGAATGCTGGCTTTTATTTCGGTCAACGAATTAGCATTGCCATTCAACGTGGCACTACTGCCAGCATACTGGGCACATTGCCTTCTGGTGACGGCTTAGATTTTTAGAAAATAGATTTAAGAGTATATATTAGTGTAATTATTATTGTATTGTATATTATAGTTATTTAATAATATTTATAAAATCACAGACTTTTTCAGAGTCTGTATTTCTACGACAGTATTATGTTTCGTCGATAGAGTGATTGTGAAAATACCTCCGCGTGGGTGCTTTATCGTAGGAGCTGTGCGTGATATAACAGTCGTGCGTGAAAGGGTGTGTGCTAAGAAAGTCCTTAGGGGTGAAAAAATACTCCCGCAATCTTGTCTTCATCAGTAGGTAGGCTTGAGATAAAAGAATTGAACGTTCTTGGCAGGTCTCTTGGAGGCATAGCTCACGAGGATATTTTAGATGACACCTAATTTATTTGAATATATGTCCATACATAGAAATAAGTCAAATTTAAAATGATTAGACCAATGAATTATTATAGTTACTAGGTTAAACTCATTGAATTAGACATTTAAATTTTTTTCGTGAAGCGGAGTTTAAAGTACGTCATTACAAAAAAGTGGCTACAGTGCTTAAAGTGTAGCTGTAAAATAAACAAGAAAAATACGCCGTTACAACTTTTTCTATCGATCAAAACTCTTTCAATCAATCTGTTGTCTTGTAAATTGTTTATCTGTATTGAAGATTTTATGCAAATAACCCATAAAATGTTCGGTCGTTATCAATTTTAAATGTTGCCAGAACATAAAATAAAACAATTTGTATTGCACAGCAAAACTGGGTGCCATTAGAGGGGTCATAAATCGACGGTTTTATGTGACATGCCCACGAATGTAATGGATAGAATGCAACACACGTAAATATTGGTTTATATTTTGTTAGATCAGAAAATGGCACGTAGCTGGAAGAAAATACTCACAGACTGAATTCAGACGTGTGATGGGCGAAATAATATGGCATATCACGCTTTATGATTCACTTTACTTCAGCAAAAATAAAATTTCAACTTTTCAAATACATTTTAACCTAGAGGAAAATGACAACTCTTTTGACACAGCTCTTTTTAGGTAAATTGGATATAAAACGTAGCTAATGGGTACAGATGAAGTAAATTTCCGTGAAAAGCCCATTAAAAAAATTAGAGATTCGGTCCAGAAACCAGCTTTTATTTGGGCTCGGTGTAAGCGATTTCACCCATTGTGAGTAAGCCTAGTTATTTATTGCTGCCGGTACGATAAGAATACCTTTGTAAAATTTACCATTGTTTTCTTACAGCTATCTCGCTACATAAGACTTTTAATTTCAATAGCTTTTCTTTTCTTCCTTTTGTAACGGTTGGTGTGGTGGAAATTAATGGAAACATTAATGGTTTGTTTTTCCCGTTCATAGGTTTTTACGTACAGTTTTTGATTTGCTTTTGAGTGAACTTTCTTACGTTTTCGACGGAATAACAGGAACAAAGCCACTGAAATCTGATCAAAAGCTAAGGTTTAGTTAATTATAGTGCGTAAGCTCTGGGCAATCTCTAAGAAATTGAATAAGTTCCCAAAAAAAATCGATTTCGGCAGTGTTCTAAGAACCAACTAAGCCACGAGATCAATACTCGCCTAGTCGAACATCTCTGGGACCTCTTACGACTCAAAAGCAAATCAAAAGCTGTATGTAACAAGATAAAGTTAAAAACTACAACCCGACTACTTGAAAGTTATAAAAGTTTGAAACATTTACATTGACAAAATAGAATGACGTATCGGTCATATTTGATAGGCATAGAGTTGAAAAAGAAAATAGGTCGTAGGTATTGTAATTTTTCTCTATGGGGCCTGCAGCCTGCGGCTACCTAAACTTTAATACGCGTTTTGAAGGCTTATTCGGGGGCGGAGCCCTAAATCCTATAGCCTATAACCATCGGGGTATTGAGACGAATCAATCGATACATAATTTGTTGAAATCGAACCAGTAGTTTCAGCGCTACGTGGGAACAAAGGGAACAAACATATAAACATACAAACATACAAACATACAAACATACAAACATACAAACATACAAACATACAAACATAGGGTGCTAACCTCATAACCCTCCCCTGTTGGTAGTCGGGTAAAAACATGTGAATGTCGTTCGGAGTTCACCAAGAAACATTAAAAAATCCATACAATTTTTCAACATGATTCTTACAGATTTCAAATAAAAAGCTTGCCCACAAGTTCATTTCCACGAAGATTCCAAACGAAAGATGTCAGCTGGCTTGACATTTCCTTTGCTGTCATACCTACTTGACAAGTTTCCAATATGGCGGGAATCTGATGGGTCGTAGCGATTTCGAGACCTAAATGTGCGACTATTTTTTGTTTTTGTCTCTCTGTATTGTGAAGTCTGAATGTTTTTGAGGAGCGGTTGATTTTTTGGTCCTTGAAACATATTAAAGAGACATTTAGGTAATATGTTATGGAACAGAAACTCACCGTACAACTAAGTTCTAAGGTAACTAATAGGTTTAGGGTTTTTTTCAATGATAAGTTACATTGATGACAACGTTATTTAACGGTTATCGCGTTTTATTACCTTATTTTCCTGACGTTTCGACAGGTTTACACACTGCCGTGGTCACCGTTAAATAGTATTTATAAATATTTGTTCGGATCGCGTAAGTTTAAAAATATTTATTGATGACAATGGTAAGCAAATCCGCAGAAGATAAAAACAAAATTTTATTCAAAGTTTATCAGTTAATAAGTCGAAGATTAATTACAACAATCGATGTTTAATTAGATAAACACTTTAAAGTTGAATCTGCTACAATGTGAATTGTAATTACCTAAGTTTATTTGCCTTTTCATTATCACATAAATAATATGATACCAAGACTGGGCTTATAAAATAATAGTTTGTAATTCGCGACTAATAAAATAATAAATGAATGAATTGAGCTTTTTATAAGGCACTTATTTCGAGCAAAATATTTTCATTTTCTACCTCTCCACAATAAACAGTTACGAACTCCTGTAACACAATTTAAACACTGAAAGACAATGATGAGAGCCTTCGAGAGAATTTTAATTGAATAACTCTACACAAACCATAATCGCAAGATTATGGTTTGAGTAGTACTATTAATTTTTTGCTTCCTGATTAATGATTTTATGTTAACTTTTTACCTAAAACGAAGGTATTAAATAAACAAGAAAAAGTTAAGAAAAAAAACTGACTGAATTCCTTTATTCACACTGCTTTTTAAGATCTGCGGGAGAATAGATCAACACCATTTTTTTTGTGTGAAAATTTTCTATATGGCGGATGATCCGTAAGATAATGGAATTGAAGACACATTGTTTGCATTCTCCTCTATGAAAATTAAGTGTAGTATTATTCATAGTGTTTTGATTAATTTCCGATATTACTCCGATATTAGGTACACCCTATTAGGCGCGTCAGATCACACGTTTACATGCAAACATAGTTAACTAGCGAGACTTCAACCGAGTAATACCTGAGTCTGAAAGCTAGCAGCACTTAAATTAGCATCCAATTTAGCTAACAGGCGTGTTAATTGAATTAACGCGAAAGTTGATCGTGTTGCACTAATTTGGTTCAAACTTTTTAATCCAAATACTGGATGCATCAGAATGATTTGTTCCACTTTCGCCCCACTTTTAGGAAGAATTTCTATAAATAAAGGTACTTAACCTAAAAGCTTTATGAGTATATTTATTTCAGGAAGTATTTAAGATTGTTTTTGGGTGATAATAAAACAAATCTTTATGATAATTTTGTATTAACATGAGTTGTTTGATAATGCGTTTAGGGAGTAGAAAGTAATTTTTTTTTTGTGTAAGTGATGTTTGCCTTCACTTACCCAAAATGTCGATACAATTAGTGTTACAATTGATGTTTAATTAATAAATGTTTAATTTAAAAAGAAACTTTTTTAATACTAAGCTTTTGAATCATCTACGATCAAAGTGCTGGGAAAACAAATCAAATGAACCCTTACTCGTCGGGTTTACTTCGTTTTGTTTAGGAGTTCCTATAGCCACCTTCTGTCACCAGCTCGATGGTACCATGACATTGTATTTCTAAATTAAATAATATTCCAAAAAACTTACATTTCGGCAGGTGATTACCCGAGTGTGAGGGCTTACGCACTATAATAACTAAAACATTGCATTGTCACCATATTACATAAGTACCTATGACAAAATTCAGCTCAATCGGTGGAAGACAACTAGTTTAAAATGCTAGACAATTCACACAGCGTTATCTAGCCCCAAGCTAAGCAGAACTTGTATTATGGGTACTAATAACTGATATACATAATACAATACATAGATAGATATTTTTTATTATACATAGAAAACGACCAGAACACCCTGAACAAATGTCTGCAGATCGTTGCCACCTATTTGTCCCGAGGCGGGAATACAACCCGCAACCTCCTGCGTCGCAGGCAGACCTTCGCCCACCGCGCCACAGAGGTCATAAAGTAAAATATTCACAGCCCCCGATACAAAACCAAAATAAACAAATTACAGTGCCAGTCGATCTATCAGATAATGTAACAAATTGGATTTACTCAAACCTTTTATCTTGCCTCGAACTTCTAAGCGCTGCACCACTTTAGGTGAGCCATCTAAATTGTATTAGAGTACTAGCGGCAAGCCTTTCAGTAAAGTTTTAGTGAATTACATACGAGGCGGCTACGAAGTAACGGAACATTTGGGGCTAGGCCAAGTTGCACCTAATGGAGTCTACACACTAAGGTCGGCAACGCTGTCGACACAGCCTGGGTTATATCGGCAACATCATTATAAAAAATCATGTCGGGAATAGTGCACGCTGACTTCTTGCGACATGTCTTCGACAAATATTGGCAGCATGTCCGCTATTAATATCGGTGACATCTCCGCGACAAATGTCGGCGACATGTCCGCTAATAATATCAACGGCATGTCCACAAAACTCCGCGAATAGTCAAAAGTTACTGATTTCGTGCTGCCTACTTTAGATACTAACCCGGCGATACAAAACGGTATCTTTGGTATAATTGAAGTAGACAACCATGTCGTTGACCAGTACGCCAACCCATCCTTGGGGCCATATTCCAATCTCCAATACGCAATTGCGTGAGTCGTTTCGGCCAATTGAGTACCTACACATACATACATACACGGAATTAGAATACCAATTTGTCAAAAATTCTTAGAGACACGCAATTGCGTATTTTGGAGATTTAAATTGACCTCCTGGCTGTGTCGGCAGCGTAGGTGACTTAGGTGTGTAGACACCTTTAAAGCATTTGGGTCAATGTTCACAGATACATTTTTATGCACCTTACATGCTATGCTATACACGATTATGTGTATATTTTCAATAAACTTTGAGGATATTGAAACTCGTAAAGAGCCGGTTTCCGCTTTCCAGAGCTTTCGCTCATTTGTACCTTTTGAGTTACAAACTGTAATACTACATTGGTTATGTCACTCAAAGGTAAAATTTTCCGATATATGGAAGAAATCGTTCCTCCCAAGCAATAAGGTCGCTCATTGTTTTTTAGCTACTAATTTTAATATTAACGTTTTCAATTACAGGTTATTAAAATACTAGTCGATATAAATGTTCATTGAGAACATGGAAGGAGCTAAGCTGCTGGAAGGTCTTACATAATAATTTATGAAACAATTTGTTGCAAAAACTGGCCTCGCAAGTTTGCGTGGCCACCGTAACGTTTTTACTACACTTTGCTAATGTCTGACTTGTGTGTTTAGGCTGGTCTAGTTTTTTACCCGACTACCAACAGGGGAGGGTTATGAGGTTAGCACCCTATGTTTGTATATTTGTATGTTTGTATGTATGTGGCCGATTTCTTTGTTCGCGTAGCGCTGAAACTACTGGTTCGATTTCAACAAATTATGTATCGATTGATTCGTCTCAATACCCCGATGGTTATAGGCTATAGGATTTAGGGCTCCGACCCTGAATAAGCCTTCAAAACGCGTATTAAAGTTTAGGTAGCCGCAGGCTGCAGGCCCCATAGAGAAAAATTACAATACCTACGACCTATTTTCATTTTCAACTCTATGCCTATCAAATATGACCGATACGTCATTCTATTTTGTCAATGTAAATGTTTCAAACTTTTATAACTTTCACGTAGTCGGGTTGTAGTTTTTAACTTTATCTTGTCTAATGAATTCCTTATGAGGTTAGCTTGTTCATTTTAATTAGGTTAAAAGGCTGCTTCGCTCTGCAGCGAAATTTATTTCAAATCTCTCTAAACTACAGCCTCCTTATTTATTAGAGTAATTTCTAAGAATAAGAAGAGAATAAGAAGAATAAGAATATTTATTTGTACAAACTTATAAAACATTGTTTAAGTACCTACTGACTAAATACAAACTAAAACATTGCTAATAGTAGAGAAATGACGGTAGTACTTAAATCAGACAAAGACTTTACTTTCCGTGCTAGTTAATAACTGTGTTACGGCAAAGTAATGACTCTCGTCCTAAAAATACGGGTCATATTAGCGGACAATTGACAATTGACGGCCAGCCGTCACGAACATAGTATTGTTTATCTGAATGAACCATCGATCAAAAATGTCCGGCTTTAGGCCGCGAACTCCTTATTTTTGATCGAAGGAATGAACACAATATTCGCGATGTCTTTGAATAAAACAACAGAAGACCTTTGTCCAGCGTGACGTCACAAATAAGGTTATACAGTCGAGGACTTCTATTATTATTTGATAAGCAACAGTCTGAATGTATTTCCACAAGGAGACATATCGAATGAATTATCAGTACCACAATCTGACAAGGGTCTGCCGATACTATTGTTAAGTTACGTTATTGTGACACATGAATTGTGCTAATGGTAACTATTTGCATATACAATACACGTATACAGGATGATACAAACGAACGTTACCTGGAAGGTATGTACAAGAAATATTCAAGATAGCAAATTTTACTGAAAGGAAACATTTCTTTATTTTTAAGGTTCCGTACCTCAAAAGGAAAAAAGGAACCCTAATAGGATCACTTTTATATCCATCTGTCTGTCTGCCAACCCTCTTTTCTCATTATCGAGTTGAAATTCACATCATATACTCAAGTTTGTAACCTCTTGGTGACGCGTAATCAAACTTCTAAGTCAACGTAATCGAAAATTACAGCCGTATGACCCTTTTTTTTAACTTTCCAAAGGAATCACATGCACACAAAACCTATAAGGTACTTCCCGTAGACCCATAATCATGAAAATTTGCAAGAAGTAAGATCTTATAGCACCAATAGAGGAAAAAATTAAAAAAAAACCGTAAATTTGTTGTAAATTTACAGAAAAAATAATTTTTGAATCTCGCCATGAACCAAAAACCTATAGGGTACTTCCCGTTGACCTAGAATCATGAACATTGGCAAGAAGCAAGGTCTCATAACACAAATAAAGGTAAAAATCCGAAAACCGTAAATTCGTAGTTTATTTACAGAAAAAAAAAATTAAACACGCCATGGACAAAAAACCTATAGGGTACTTTTCGTTGACCTAGAACCATGAAATTTGGCAAGAAGTGAGGTCATAGAGCCCAAGTAAACGAAATATCGGAAAAAAATATTGGAGATAAACGACTGTTGCAAACAATCTACAAGTAGCTCAACTTATCCATATCAATCAACCAACCAGTCGGAAGCGTCCCCAAGACGCTTCAAAAGTTAGTTACAAAAATAATGTTCGCGGAGAACCCGTTGCCTAGAAGTTCTAAGCCAGGATTGTCCGTGATCCATCTACATCGAGTCTACTAAAAGATGTTTACCAAGAAACTTTCGCAACGTTCTTAGTCTTCAGTATTATTGCAACGTAGCCCTTTTTCCTTTCTCATTCTTGTCGCCCATTCTACTATCTTGCCAACAATAGAATGGCGAATAGATTAATTGATATTTCTCCGCTTCACGAAGCAGAATCGTAGCAATTTAAGTGCACTCTGCTAAATTTGCTTCGATTTTGTAACTGGCAGCCCTAGCTATTATTTCAGAGGATATTGTTTTTTTTTTATAAAGTTCGAGAGAATACTATAAGAGCTAAGTGGTAGATATAAAAATAAGTAAGATTAAGACATTGCCT
Organism: Eupithecia exiguata; assembly: GCA_947086465.1. Lineage (NCBI taxonomy): Eukaryota > Metazoa > Arthropoda > Insecta > Lepidoptera > Geometridae > Eupithecia > Eupithecia exiguata. Next base: position 3,767,825 of record OX352230.1, on the reverse strand, counting down.
CTATTTCATCGTCTTTATTAGGCTTCAAGACTCCTTCAACTCTGTCGTCGTATGTCGTAAGAGTCGACTAAAAGAACCTGCCAGAAGAAGGTATAGCTTCCTTTTGTTTATTTAACACTTTCACTGCGATCAGTGGGCGAATGAGTACTAGCCTCTTAACCCCACCAACCCCTAAAATTTTCTAATAAACTGTTAGAATAGTGAAGGTCCCAGTTCCAGTCCCAGTTTCCGACAAAAAAACGTATCTGCCTTTATTATTTCCAAAAGTGGCATAACATTTTTATTATTGTTTCCTATCACATCGTTTGGGTTTTCCCAACAAGGAAAAGGAAACCAGGGTACCTACTCAATCAAGATGCTGACAATAAGATTGTAAAAACCTTTTAATATTTGCTTACATTTCAAAATGGCATAGATCCATCTTTTAATTTATATTACCCATTCAAGCGATCCCGATGCGGGATAGAAGGCATGAAAAGGCGTCGTTTAGACAGAACCGAGCAAGATTGATGACAGTTTCAGTAAAATACTGCTATTCACTTGAAACCCCAAGAGAAAAACTTCGCAGTTGATGAGAGTTTGATATTTTGTAAAAAACGGGTTTTTAAAGTAGTTGAGTAACCAAGTCGGATGCGGAACAAGCTGGATTAATAACAAGAAATATTTCTTCAAGAATTAGTGCGTATCTCAGCTACTAGGTTAGTATATAAAATCATCATCATCATCAGCCTATATAGTCCACTGCTGGATATAGGCCTCCCCCTTATGAGCGCCATAGCGCCCTGTCTTCAGCTTGCCGCATCCAGCTCCTGCTAGCAGTCTTTCGCAAATCGTCATCTCACCTGTTCGGAGGGCGTTCTACACTATGTTTGCCGAGTCGTGGTCACCACTCAAGAACACGTTTAAAATATTAGCCAATAACTTTTCTTCCTCTGGACCGAAATTAGATGCTTATAATTAAAAAAAAATTGCAATGTTTCTGTTGAACCTATGCGTGCGTGGGTAATCTCATAATAGGCTACTTGACTACATTGAAAATAAGTTCCAAAATGTTATCATCCTACTCAGTGATGACGTAAAAAAGCGTATTTTGATGGCTTTCATTAAAAAATTAGTATGTTTTAGGCAAAAGAGACATTTTTTTTATGTTCGAGCACGTGATCGAACACGCTCTGCCGTTGCTGATGACGTAACAACTTCAACTTCAACTTCTATACGGCGCCGCTTGCCTTTCGCCGCGACTCCGCCAGTGTCTGTTTCACAGTGTCATACATAGATTTTATATACTTATATAAACTCTATGGTGTCTATCATACAATGTGGTGGGTGTGAAGCATAGGGTTATTATATGGCTAGTACTATAATAACTCTACGGTGTGAAGTGTGTACCATCAAGGGAGGGGTGATTTCTTCCGTCCAAGGTTGACATGGTGTTGGTTGATGTAAGGAGTTATGACGTCATCGAATCATGTCGCCGGAGCCATGAGCGTTTTAGGGCGCCATTATTTTATTCAAACTTTAAAATTAGTTTTCACAGCAAATACGACGGGCCTTGAAGAAATTTTAGTATTATTTGCATTATGTTTGATCAGACAATACGTAAGAACTAATTCCCAATAGTAGTCAAATAGCCTATTCAGTGAAATAGGTGCTCCTATATGACAACCAGCTGGAGTCCATAAAACGTAATTTCGTAACCAAACAACTCTATTTTCAGAAAAAGCCTTATAAACAGAGCGAAATTAAAAGCAAACATGATCACCTTGTTTACAAACGTATCTAATCCATAACTAGACTGTTATCCAGTTATCTTCAGTTCTTCGCTGGTTTACTTCGGCTTCCATTTGTCGGTTCAAACTATACTTGAAATTTCGTTGGCCGCAGAATTGTTTTCTGGTAGGAAATATTTACGGAGATGTATAGGTTTTATTCAATTGCCTAATTCAAAACTTTGAAAAAGGTATGATACTAAAACGAACTTATTACTAATTACAAACGGTCGCAACAATCATGTCGAAGTAGGTTGAACCAGTTTCCAACGTAAATACCCATCAATACATATTCTAACTGTGCTTTATTTGTTTCAGATATCGCTCTGGGAATCGGAATATTGATCGGTATTATTTCCTTTACCGATTGCGACGAGGTCAATACAACTGCGTTCAATGACCGTCCGTCCTACCAAGAAACTAACTACCAGAAAGATCAGAAATCTAGTTCAAACCAGAATAACGGTCCAAGCTACCAGAAAAATGATATGAATTATCAAAAAGATGATCCAAAGTTCCAAAATACCGAACCAATAAACCAAAATGACGAACCGATCTACCAGAATGGTCAGAGAATTTACCCAAAAGACGGTTCTAACTATGAGAAAAATGGACTGTTCTACCAGAAAAATGAGCCCAGTAATCAGAAAAATAATCTTTTCTATCAAAACAATGAACTGACCTACCAGAAAGACGGTCAATTCTACCAGAAAAAGCTAAGTTACCAAAAAGACGAGCCCATACCAGAGCCGGAACTATTGCCAGTCCTACTGGGAAATGATACCAGGTGTAGAATATCGGAGTACCAGTGTGCGAACAAGAAGTGTATACCAGTGAATAGATTCTGCGATGGTTCGAACGACTGCGGCGATTCTTCGGACGAGCCCAGGCACTGCACGCGTAAGTTTTAGACTGTACTAACTTTTACTGAGCACTATTAGAGATGTTTTTAACGGGTTCAAAAAGTTGGAGAAAATCGTATGATTCTAAATGATTTAAGTTCTTTCGTTCGCACCGTTCAAAATTTTTCCGGAAGAAATTTTTAGGAAATTTAGTGAAATCCAGATAAACGCTAATATATAATTTTGTCAAGATTAAGAGTTCATGGTGCCTCACTAAGGAACTACGGAGCTATAATTTACCTAGGTCAGGACAATAAATAATGAGATTCGAATCCTACCCCTTAATGCCATTTGCTCCAGTTAGCTATTTGAAAGCTTATAATCAATTCACAATTACTTCAAAATGTAAGCTCGAGTCCAGGTTATTTGAATCGTGCATAAAATTGGGTCACCTGCCAATTAAGGAAAGAATCTGAAATAGCTTCCTGAAATAAATTATGGATTGTCGTACCTATTCCATTGTGTTCAAATAGTGGAAATTATCGAAATCTGGTGACTTGAAACAAACAGAACTGTTTATGTTAAAGTCACCTTAAGAATTTTCTTGACTAGGTAAAAATAATAGACTACTGTGAAATTAAAAAAACATTAATTGCCTATAACAGCTTATGTATGTTGTTTAAACCTGTATATTTACTTTTTATGTTGCGGCGAGCTATAACAAAACCTTTTTGGTATGTTAGTAAAACCTCAACGTAAGATTGAAATGAAATGAAATGAAAATGAAATGAAATGAAATATTTTTTTTATTCGAATAAGTTGATTTTACAGACTTACGTAGCTAGTAACACAACTGACTATTCAAACTAACCTAGAAAACTTATACTAGTGACAAATAAGGATTAATAAGTCATTATTTTGTTAGGGTTGGTAAGTAGTAAATAACAAGGCCTGAAAACTCAAGTGACTTTCCTCCGTACGAGTTTGCACTGTATGACGGCAGGGAGTCGCGCTCTTGCACTCACGGCTTGTTCGTTCACCCATAGGGTTTATAACATAATATAATATAATATTTTTATTCATTGTGAAGCAGATGTAAAGGTTCATATTCCACGCTTATGTTTATGTTTGTTACATAAATAAGCTTATAGTTAATCCTTGCTTGTTATATAAAACTAAGTAACTTAACTTAATTAGATGTTAATGTTAATAAGAGAACAAAAAAAAAAAAAAAAAAAAAAAAAAAAAAAAAAAAAAAAAAAAAAAGAAAACGTAAGATTCTTCCAATAAAACCTCAACTTTTTCATCAAGGTTACACCTTGACATTTTGCAGACAAACAAAAAAGCAACACAACATTGAGTGAAGGTCTGTCATATAAAATTCATTATTATATCAAACACCTTTCCAAGAAAGCTGGGCCAAAGGGTAAGTTCTCATTTCTTTCATAATCTTTTTTTCCTGGGACTTCACATGACGGCAACAGCTGAGAGTGTTGCGCGAGAAATATAATATTTTACCGTTGAAATACGACGATAGAACTGAAACCCTGCAGGTACACCTGCCATTTTGAGTAAGGATTTATTGGCGCTCTGAGAAATAGTTTAAGAAGGGTGAATTTATTTTTATCCACTGTCTTATGTTTTACCTATTTTTCACGTGTGTAGTATAGTAAGCAGAGCTGTCTGCTATAGGAGCTTTGCAGAGAGCTATATTTTGACATATATCTAGAATTGTATAAATTTAAGTACTTAAAATTACAAAATTTAACCGGTGGCAGGCAAAACCAGGATCGAGTGAATAATGGGAACGGTCGTTAGTAGAGACACGTAGAGTTAAGAACATACGAAAAGTTGAGAGCTCCGAGTCCATTTGACCGTATTCACGAGACGTGAACGTGACGTCTCATTTTTCCAGCGCTGCTCCTCTATCGTGCGGACAGGGAACTACGCAAATCCCGTACAAATATGAGTCGTCACGATCACGTCTCGTTGCTATCGTCAAATGGACTCAGGGCCCTGTTCTGGCTGACCTGTATCAACTTTTTAGTCATGATACAGTTAGAACCTAGCTGCAACACCGCTATTTTTACCCGACTACCAACAGGGGAGGGTTATTATCATGTCATATCGTAATTTTTCAACTTTATGAAAGTTAGTTATGACAGAACTCCTCCATCAAATCAATGAAAAGTGTGAAATATGAAGTTTGAAAATTAGGGTAGGCGCTCTACGAAAATAATTTCACCCTTTATGTTCCACTTTGATTTTAACTTCGTCGTTAGCCAATGATTTATTACTGAGTTGTTCAATTCTGAAGTTTTTATGGGCTGTATGATTAATTTTATGGCGTGACGTGAGGCGCGGTTTTGCGAAGTTGGGCTGGGTTGTTGGGGCTTTAAACATAACTGAAAATACACTATTAGTGTGGTCACTATACATTCTTGACTACAATTTTTACAATCAACGAACAGCTCCGTCGGAACACCAGCAGTTATGATAACGAACTTATACTGTCCATGCTGAACCAGAGATCGTTTTGTGACGCAATACAAAAATAAGGCTAGTTTTACCGTCTAATTTTTATTTTAATAAGTACACGTTGGGTTTGGTTTGATTTACAAATCAAATCTTATAATTCTTACTAATTATATTCTTTTAAACAAATCAAAACTAACCTTACTTATAACACAGATTATTAGTATATTAGTATACCTACTAAGAAAACGACCAGAACACCCGGAACAAACCTGCAAACCTGCAGAACGAACAAATATTTGTCCTAAGAGGGGAATCGAACACGCAACCTCCTGCGTCGCAGGCAGACCTTCGCCCACCGCGCCACAGAGATCGTCTGACTAATATACATAGTGACAGGATTTTTCTTGGTGTTGTGGGAGTCATGCGCTACATTTCTCGCGTAGATTCAATTTACTAATTGTGTCACGGTTGTTGAGAATAGATTTTTTCACCGACTTCGAAAAAAGAAGCATGCTCTATATTCGGCTGTATATAAGTTTTTTTCATGTATATTTGTCGATTTCTCCTTGGATTATAGACCGATTTTGAAAATTATTTTGCTGTTGTGTAGAAATTGACCCTGAAATCCCAAAAATGTTTATTCCTAACATAAAGCGGTGTAAAATTAAGAAATTCGAAGTCAGGTTTTAGTTTAAAAAAACATAATTTTACTGAACAATATTTTCAATTTATAATTTACAATACAATTCACAAAAAATAAAATAGTTGTTTACATAAATTGTTGTTTGTTTTTTCGTAGCTTTGCAGTGCTGTATAAAAGCTATCTAAGTTTATACAAGCTGTATCAATGTCCATGTGAGCTTACCCTAATGGCTTTTCTTTGCCATTAGTATTGGAAACACGAACTAGTTCAAGACGTAACTTCTAATGGGTTTTTTTTCAGATTAGGTTTATTTCCTGTTTACTGATTGGAAGCAAGAAAATTTATAAAACTGATTTTTAATTACTTAAGTAAATAGGTATTTGATGTTTTCTAAAATGAATCAAAACACCCTCAAGTTAATTAAATTTTGGGTAATTACCTAATCCTTAGGCTGATTCACTATCGAATGCGATTACGTTTATAATTTTAACATTTAAATACGTCTACCGAATGTCTGTAAATGATGTACTTAATAACAATCGCACCATCGATTGCAACAACCATCGATCGTGAATCAGCCTACCGAAGTAGCTTCTTAGAACCTTAGAAATAAATTTTATTTCGTTTCATTATACTGTATTTTGTTTTTGGCAGCGATCCAGCCAATCTAACAAATAGCAGTTTACTCTGAACTTACCTCTGTTGTCTTGGTAGTTTATTTTATTGTGTTTGTTACCAAACAGCATTGTATCCTAATTTGTACTGGATTCTACGTTCTACGTCACTGGAGGAATTAATATTGAATCAGCCCGTAGCATGGTAGCATTTTAAATTGAAATATCCATCCAGTGATGTCTACCGTCACAGAAAAAAACGATTTACAAAACACGGCACAAATGATTACCCCATAGACAAAACAAACGAAACAATACCTTATCCATCGATAGCCTTAAGATACTTATTTACTTGACATAAGGATATGATTATCTCCATAATTTTCGGGTAGATTTGTATAAGTAGGTATTTGAGGTATAAAATGGCGGCCTTGTGCAATGCCGAAAATCGAAATGACAGCAGATTTTCTAATCAGAAAAGATATCAATGAGAAACTCTGGCAAAACATTACTAGATTGCTTCGATCAAAAATTTCGGGCTTTGCCGGCCCCCCTCGCGAACTTCTTAGTTTTGATCGAAGCTAGATTGACTATGAAAAGCTTTCTTTGATTACAATTAAAATATTTCGTCGGTTACAGGCTCCCTTGGGATAACTGACAAAACACGACTTTCAGGCGAAGCATTCGACAAGTTTTTTTTTATAAATTGAACATAACTTTGTTCGCGTGTGACTTTTTTGGGATCTGTTTTGACTTGACGAAGAAAAGTTTATTCATTGAATTTTCTGGCCTAATAAGATGTTTTTCCTTAGTAGCGTGAACTTTTTTTAAGCTTATGCCAGTTACACTATTTTACAATCAAGATTTCTTGAAACTTCGCAGTTACAAAATAATTTCTAATGAAATCTGAAAAATTCACAGCCAAAATGTAAAGCGTAACTGACTTTTTTAGGGCTAGATTTTTTTTTAATGTGCTATTCGAAAGAGCAGAAAAAATATGGCGAATTATTATACTATAACCAGTGTTTCTGTTAACGTTGATCGATATCGTAGGTCGGAGTTTATAACTCCGACCTAAAGAAAAATATAAGATAATATAAGAACTTTGCAATCAATCAGGTACCTATTTCAATTTAAGAATAATTCTCATCAATATATTCATTGTTCAATTACTTCGACAGGTACCTCTGACTTTTTAATTAAAACGAGTGCTTATTGAAACAGAATGCCCCGAAAGAACAAAAACGAGTGAATATTGGATAAAACCTTAACTTCGGGCCTTGATAAAACTGTGGGTGAAACATTGCTGGGGCATTTCGCAGATGTAACACGTTTTTGGCACCGGTTTAAAAAGAAAGACAAACTGGATTGTATTTCGTGAAAAACAAATGAACGTAGAAACAAGTAAAGCAAAGGTTTTTTGAGAGGAAGATTGTAGTTTGCTATTGAACGAATTTTAGTTTAGCTAGCGGATTACATTTGATAACACTACTTTTCATAATAAGATATTTATGACTGCCACATCCAGTAAAAGGAGTAAAAATTCAAATTTGTGTTATATCATTAATGAAGAATACGGCAAAAATAGATAGTTTAATATGATCTAATTTTTAAATAAACTCGAGGTATATTGGAATCGGTAGCGTATTAGGCGTCCCTTATGGAAAACCCAATTATAAATTCATTGTTCATAAGCTGTATATTCCTTTTGTAGTTCCAAGATGGCTCTTATCAGATACAAAGGTTTTGTTTGATAGTAAAATTGTTTGTTATACCTACCCTGAATATGGTTTTCACTATGACAATATATAAGTTCTCATTTAGGTGTGTAAAGAACTATCAAATATTCATTCATCATCATATTGTTAACCACTAGTGTGTTTACTTGTGTGTGGAAAAACCAAGACTTGTTTCTTAAAACAAATAAACAAAACTGAATCAATATAAGTGCTATTATATGCTATTTTAGTGCTTTGTATAGCAGTGTAGTCCCTCTGCGTAAAGCTCGGTTTTGTATTTTAACCAATTCTTGGTTGGTAAAAAAATCAAAATCGATCTTTACGCAGAGGGAATACACCCCTATACACCTTTTTTACCTTTCTCCACGCACAAGTAAACACACTAGAGGTTAACAAAAAGTTTAAACTATTGTTAGATATAACAAGCGGATGAAAAACAGGCTGATAGTCTGTTTTTCTCCTGTACCTATTTTATCAAAGTTTTTTTGATAAAATAGGTACATAGGATAAGTTATATAGGTTACTCATTCTTTCTACACGTTTATTACATTAAAAAAAGATCCTGACCCACTGTATTTAATCTAAATCTAATCTAAAATAATAATAATAAAATGAAATCGGTAGATTCAAGCTAGCACATAAAAACAGAACGTGCTGGAATCTCACACAAAACAAATCTATTAATTTGTCCCATTTCCCCAAAACCTTCCATTCGTACACCTTTTATCTGCAGAAATTCTTCCAGAAATTTATCTCCTTTGAGCGTTGGTGTTATTAAATTTGTGCGGCTAGAGCACAATGCTGCTTTCAGGGCTAAGTTAATGGTTTAAAGCCCATTCTTGTAGCTACGGGACGGGATGAGATAACACAAAATGGGCCTATATTGATTTATTGTTGGCCTGTTTACTTTGCAAAGCGTTTTTCAGATTGATGTAGAATTCTGCTGAATGTCTGCTTTCCATGCGGTATGATAACCACAAATTTTCTTTGTTTTCCAATAACTTAGAACTAACTTGAACTCCTTAGTATTTACAATGTTTTTAAGTTTTGCGGAACAAATACTCAAACATCGGGAATGAGATGATTAAGGCCCGTATTATGAAAGCTTGCTCAGTCATCGACCTCTGCTTGAGTAAAGCTTTTCTATGGCATAAACGTCACTCAAGCATAGATTTGACTGAGCAAGCTTTCATAATACGGGCCTAAGACCATTCCGGAATCATTTTCTATATAAATCAGTAAAAATCAACATACATAGGTACCCAACTTAACAAAAATTACATTACATACAGCCGAAGAAAGAAACTCCTTCTTTTTTAAATTCAGTTAAAATAGACGATCGATGTTTTCAACATGGTAAGCCATCGCAAAGACGATGAAAGGAAGCGGGACCTAGGTGAGATTCTAGATTTGTTCACGTACAATGCTTCGAAGTGTAAAGCTCGACAAATTCTTATGCAGAGAACAACTTAAATTCCTTTACCACTGGCGTACAATTCCGTTTCCGTTCCGTTTTGATGCAAATAGCCATAAAGTGACTAATACATGACGTGGTTCATTAATTTACCCGAGCGATCTGAAATGATCAGGTGTGCTTGGCCTTACTCTTCCCTTTCATTTGGAAAAAATAAGACTTAAAAATACTCTCATGCGTGAGGAAACCTCTGTGTTTGCTTGTATAAGCCGCAAAACTGACGTGGGTATGGGATAATTGAGCAAACCATTTTTTAATCTCGGCATTTTGATCCCCGGATTTGTGAGGTTTCTAAATTAAGGGACGAATTTGGGATATCAAACGCATAAGGTTGGAAAATCAGCAACGTTTTCGTTGAATATGTTTTTGGTTTGTTAAATTGATAGGTATATCCTATTTGTTTTGCATTAAAAACAACAATTTTATATATGTTACGTTTTATTTGTTAAGGAACATAGCATATTTGTCTTGTTACAGAATAACGATACTATGTGGAAAATACAAAACTTTTTCAGTCATCATTTTTGGTTTATCAGAACATAATAATAATAATTACGAATTGAAGTTGCGAGTAGTTGTCGCCAAATCTTTGCAATGTGATACATGATAGATTTTTTTTATGCTTACGTTACCCTACGACCCATATCACTAGGCTTTCGCAAAAGATAAAAATATATTATAGTATACTTGACCTTTTTTCTCCAACATCTGAAAACATTCACATGAAAATGTGCATTGTGGTACCAGGAACGCAGCCTTCAGCAGAAGATTAAATCCTCCATTATTAAGTTTTAATGACGTCGACCACAATGGTCCGCCCTGAGGCGATAAAACAAAGGATAATGGTTCCTGTGTCGCTCGTAATAAGATAAATAACCGCAATCACGCGGAGTGTTATCTGAGGGCAGTTCCAGGCATTCCATTGTCGAGCCACACTGTCTCAGACAGCCAGGTTTGAGCCCACTGTGAAATAAGTAGAAACCATCTGTTTTGAGCTAATTTCCCGGTTCTTAATAATCCAGCTCACGTTCTATAAATAAAGCCAAAAAGTTGTGCAAAAATTCATTATTTTATACAAAATAATGTAAAAGCGATTTTTTTCTGTCAAAATAAATAATACTGGACCACCCACACAGCCTTGAGCCAAGCAGAGCTTGTGTTATGGGTACTTTAATACAAACCGTTTTCCACCCCGAAGGGAAGAAAACGTTTATTTTAGGTCTAGCCGAGGCTAGACCTCTTGGAGATTACCTATCTTACCTAATGGTGCCCATGTCCCTACTAACTATGATCTTAGCTGTGTCTACCTCACGCGCGGGGTGTCCTGCTCCTTTCCCGCGACGTTGCCGGCTGGCACGATGATGCCGGTTGGCGCGGCGTTGCCGGCTGGCGCGATGACGCGCGCGCTGTTGTTAGTACCTACTCCAAAATTGACGGCAAGGCCTTACCGAGGTCTAGCCTCGGCTAGACCTAAAATAAACGTTTTCTTCCCTTCGGGGTGGAAAACGGTTTGTATTTGAGGTCGCCGAGGCTAGACCTCTTGGAGAAGTGTCTGTTTTCTGCCGGCATCTAAAGCGTACTGTGACTATAAGAAATAACAAAAGTAATAAAAGTCCTACCATAAGTAGGGCAAACCGGTTTGAGTAAAACATGTAAGTAATCAAAAGAAACGTTTATTTAAAGTAAGACGAAATGTTAACTTACAATTATTAATCAATAGACATTGCCGGGACAGGTCCAGGATAATCTTATAAACATAAAACAACTAAATGAATTATCACACAGATTCAAAGCCCATATTGACAGTAACATTTGAACTTGAGGCCCTTGGTTTATCTACCAACTTACAATAATGTTTGAAAAAATTGTCCGACCCCCTCCAGTTCCCTCGTTTAAGAATCTGATCTAGAGGAATATTGTTTTGAAAATCATAAGAAGCTACAGCTGACCGAATCGAGCCCGGGCCACACTCTATGCCTAGATCTTTAAATGGTGACTTTAACCAGCCAGCAATAACGGTGCGCGAAGCCGCCCTTACTACGCCACGCGTGGTTATGAATAAGCTATGCAAGCCCTGCTGCGCCGCCCTTCTGTGCATCGATACTTCAATTAAGCACTTCAGCCACACAACCAGACTCAAAGCAGGATCTCCTGAACAAATTAAGTGCCACCCTGATTGACGAAACCTGGCGTTGTCTGTTTTTGAACCAAATCTTGGCCAAAGCGTAATAGATGACTCTGATATTTCACAGTGTTGATCGTCAATGCTTAAAAGAGTCAGATCATGGACCCGCCTTCCTGAAGCTAATAACAAGAGCAAGGCCACGTGACGAGAGACTTGGAAAATACTCTGGCGAGAGGGTATATTCGCTCGCACCCAGACTAACATATCCTCTATACACCAAATCGACTTCTTGTTCAACAAATTCGAGCTTCGCCTGATGCTGATGGCCTTAAGAATGGTGGAGACTAGCGGATGAGCTGAGAGACGGAGCTCTTGTAATGGATCTGCCAAAGAAGCAATAACTGATTTATGGACCAAAATCGTGGGATAAGCTAGGTTTTTGATTCTTGATAAGAAGCCTAGATAAGTAGCCAAATGCTGTGGGTGCGGCCTACTCGGATTTACCCCATTTTGTTTAGACCACGCCACCCACTGCTTCCAGGCTGAGCTATAGGTGCGCCATGTTGAATCTCGCCAAGCAGCCTGCAAGAGCCTGATATCATCAGGACCTAAACCCTCTACCAACTTGTTCCACCCCGTACTTTCCAAACCTCTAAAGAAAGATCTTGAACCTTCGGTGGGGGGAGGTTCGTTGTCAAGTCGACTAGATGTTGGCACAGATTCCATATCTGGAAGGGTGGCGCCAGGGCTCTGCGTTTGAGGTCGACTCTCCAAAAAACCTTCTCCCAACGAGGAACCACGAACAGGAAGACGCCCGTGGCATTGTTGAGATGCTGAAGAACCCTGGGGATCAGCGGAGGTGGAGGGAAAATCCAGGCTAGTTGGTAACTCCAGGGACGGCTGAAGGCGTTGAAGAACTGAGCTTGACAATCTTCTGTCTCTAACGACGCGTACACTGGAACAACTCTTGATCGGACAGTGGCAAAGAGATCGATCTGGGGTACACCCCACTTCTGGAAGACCTTGCTGGTTATGCTCTCCTTCAGATGCCAATCCGGGAGGGCCATTCCTCGGGAAAGACTGTCTGCGATAGTGTTGTAACGACCTGGGATGTAGAATGAATGAAGAGACACTTTCAGGCTCTTGGCTAACAACAACAGCTCTTTTGTAGCTTCCAACAGGTTGACGGATCTTGTGCCGCCCTGGTTCCGAATGTATGACACTACAGTTCTGTTGTCCGACTGGATCATGATAGCCTTTCCTGATACCACATCTTTGAAATTCGTAAGAGCTATGAAAACTGCATAAAGCTCCTTCCGATTTATATGCCATTCTTTCTGCTGAGCAGACCAGACACCTGATAGGAAAAGATCGCCCAAATTGACTCCCCAGCCTGTGTCGGATGCGTCCGTGGTCAGGAACATGGTGCAGCTCTGTGGAAACAATACACCGGGGTTCCCGATATTCGCCTTCCACCATGCACCGTCTGCTAACGCTGGTGAAGGGACTTCGACCTTCTGGAGAGGACACTCTTCGCGAAGCTTTCGGCTCATTCTTTGAATATTCCTTGTGAATAAGCGACCTTGTGGGACCACTAATGACGCAAAACTGAGCCTTCCCAAAAGAGACATTCCTGACCGCCATGTCCATTGACCTGTCTCCAACAACAGGTTCAATTCCGAATGTATACGATCTATCTTTTGGACAGGTAACCTCGTCTGATTTCGAGCTGTGTCCCAAATTATGCCTAAGAACTCTATCTGTCTCACAACTTTTAGAACCGACTTCGCCACGTTGACTCTCCAACCTAAACTTTGAAACAATCCTATAGCCTCTTGAATCTGTTTCTCGAGAACCACGGGATCGTGATGAGCGAACAGATAGTCGTCTAAATACACCAGTACTCGGAGACCTCTCTGACGAAGGATACTTGCGACCCAGTTGCTGATTCGAGAGAAAGCCAATGGAGCGCTGGAAAGCCCGAATGGGAGCGACGTCATCTGATAGAGTTTGTCTTTGAAGACAAACGCTAGATACCGCCGGTGACTCATTTTTATAGGTACATGAAAATAGGCTTGGCTGATGTCTAGTTTTCCCATGTAGTCGTTTTCGTGAAGAAAACTGGGTACCTGGCCTTGACTTATTAGACGAAATTTTTGAGGCTTTAAGAAAAGATTTAGACGGCGCAAATCGAAAATCTGCCTTACTTTCCCGTTGGCTTTTGGTATTAAAAACATCCGCGACAGAAGCCCCGTCCTGGCACGGCATCTTTCCACAACCTGCATTTTTAAAAGAGACTTTATCTCTGTTGCCATGCTTGACGAAGCTTCTGTCGCGAATCTTTTTATCAAGCGTAAATTCCGTAGGGGGACTGAAGGGGGCTTTACCACGAAGGGAATTGAGTATCCCGATATAATCTTTAAAATTGCTTCTGGTGCGCCCAGCTTTCGCCACACTGGCAGATAGTCGCTCAACTGTCCCCCCCTGAAACCGTCAGTATCTTCTAGCTTGGCGTCTTTGTTCGTTAAAACCTTCTGGCTTTCCCGATTTGCCCTGCTTTTTTGCTTGCGGCGATCTGGCCGGGCGCTTGCGTGCCGCTTGCGAGGAATCAGCAGGTCTTGAAGGCCCCGGGCGTGCTCGCCATGCTTGATGCTTAGGTTTGACCGCAGCAGGTTTTCGAAAGGACGACTCACCTGATCTCCCTCTCCCAGGAAAATCTTGCCTAGCAAGAATCGCCGAGATACCCCCATTGTCTTTAACAAAACTCGAGAACAGCTTCTCATCGAAGAGATGTGTAGGAGACGGGGGTATGGCCTGCAATGCTGCTCCCAGGGCGTCGTTTTTCGTCCGGAAGGCCTTTCGACGCATCTCAAAGATTTCCGTTCGGTGTCCGCATGCAAACTGCAGCACCCCATCCGACTCCACACGGAATTGGGAGCCATCTGCCAGTACCTCCGCCAAGACCTGAGCCGCCTCCGGATGTTTTTCGGCTATGCGTTTGAGGTGTTCGGCCAGGGCTCTTCTTTCCTTTAAGATTCCGTGCTCCAGTGCACCGAGCACTCCGTCCCACCTCATCAGATGTTTTGCTGAAGGTTGGGCTGAGGCAAGCTCTGTATTAACCTTCAGAGCGCTAAACACAGGTGAGACCAGCAGGTTCTTCTCTGCTTCCTTGTAGCGGACTCTGTTCCAGGACGACTGGCCAAACCTATGGCACTCAATGCCCTCTGCTTTGATCGAAGGATCCGGTTCAGGAACGATTGGAGCGGCTTCCTTTACTGAAGGACGAAACTCAAAACTAAAGTCTACTGGCTTCGGTCTTTCCGGTGAGAGTTCCAGGTCCATGACTAATTTCGGGGGTCTCCAAGACGAAGTCGACTGCTCCCCGATTTCAAAATCCTGTCGTCTCCACGAACTGGGTTCAGGTGACCCGGAAGATCCTACTGAATAGGAGAGCAGACTTTCGTTTTCCACTTCAGACGATGCCCCTGACGATCGGTTCCTGAGTCGTCGCGTCCGCGTCTCATTCCCCAGCGCGTCCATCCTCTTCATCAGAACGTCGAACATCGTTCCCATTTTTTCTTCCAGTATATCCACTTTAGATCGTTTTGGCCGACTGGGTCCCTCGGAGTCCAAAGACGTGCTGCGTCGCCGACGACTCCGCCTCAACGATGACTCGGAGCACGACCGGGAAAGGGCTCTTGACGCCTCCTTCTGTGACAGGAAACCTTGCTTCATCGATGCAACCGCCTTTTTAAATATTTCGGTCTGGGCAGCTGAACCTCTGACCCTGTTGGCAAAGGCCGGGGGGCCGATGATTAGAGCTCTGGTGAACTCCCAGTCCAGGAGTTTCACTTTGATATCACGCAGCATCTTCTGCGAGGCGTGGTCGGCATTAGGGCGAAAGGCCTGCACCAGCTCAACTGTCGGCAGAGCGAAACGCAGTTTGTTGAGCATTTGAGGGTCCACGCTCTCGCCAATCACCTCATCTTTTGACAGGCGAAGCACCCGCCAATCCGTCCAACCCTCTGGCAGGTGTTCCTGTGCTATGAGTTTCAGACGCCCCAAGATAGTATTATCCTCGTCGGACTCCACTTCCTCCTCCAGTAATTCGCCCAAGGATATGAAGTTCCCTTTCAACGCCATCTATGACAAAACAAAATGGCAACCAATGTACAAGAGCACCCGTTTAATTATTAAAAGTAAGCGGACGCTGACGCTGCCGCTCGCGAGCCCCAGGTCCGGGGGACGCTGACGCTGCCGCTCGCGAGCCCCAGGTCCGATGGACGCTGACGCTGCCGCTCGCGAGCCCCAGGTCCGATGGACGCTGACGCTGCCGCTCGCGAGCCCCAGGTCCGATGGACGCTGACGCTGCCGCTCGCGAGCCCCAGGTCCGGAGGACGCTGACGCTCGCGAGCTACGGTCTTATTAAGATCTGAATCTGGATACCTAGTTGAGGTGTGGGATAGATATACTGTTCCCTATCGCTTTATCTAAAAGCGAAAAAACCAAATAGCAGTTGCAAACGAACTAACTGGCCCTCAACATAACTTTCTACGAAGAAATATGACAGGTAGACTAGCTATAAACATAAAATAATAAACACTTACCGAATATTATAAACGTAGCACAAAATCACAACGAACACTACAACAGTGTTAAATAAACTACTATTTCTTTACTCAAAATTCGTAAGAACATGTGCACACACTCGGTTCAAATAGCGTACTAACAACAGCGCGCGCGTCATCGCGCCAGCCGGCAACGCCGCGCCAACCGGCATCATCGTGCCAGCCGGCAACGTCGCGGGAAAGGAGCAGGACACCCCGCGCGTGAGGTAGACACAGCTAAGATCATAGTTAGTAGGGACATGGGCACCATTAGGTAAGATAGGTAATCTCCAAGAGGTCTAGCCTCGGCGACCTCAAATGATTGTTAAACATAATAGAATACATTATATAATATATATATTTTTATAGTAGACCCAGAACACCGGAAACAAATGTTTTCAGATCGTACAAACATGTGTCAAATATCAATGTAGCTTATTATCTACATCTATGTAAGACAATGTCTAAATGTACGCCAGATTTCACCTCGATGTGTTTCTATAGTTTAGGATGTATCAAAATTAATTCATATTACACTTCATTACGGATGTAAGCGGGTTAACTACGAACCTTATTTGTGTTGGAAGAACACCAACGTTCTTCCAACACAAATAAGGTTCGTAGCTAACCCGCTTACATCCGTAATGAATTCGTCATATTACACTTATAATTCTTGATTCTTTTTAATAAGATTATACTTCTGTTTAAATGAAACATCTTTATATACTGGTGATTGTGCTATATTGACATTCAAATGTATAATTTCATATGAATGTCGAATGATATAAAATAAATTAAATTAAAATCAGGAGGAAACTGAATCGTGATATTCATGATGTGAAACGCAGTGATTTTAGCGAAATTAAACGCAGGTTCCGTTTAATTTCTCAGCTGAGCATGCAGATATTCATTTAGCCAAGAATTTCAGCATAAATGTGCCGTCTGGTGAAAATGAATTAAATTTTGTGCTTCTTTTTTTAATTTATTTAGAGTAGTGGGAATTCTACATGTGAAGCGTAAATAATTTTCTAGACTGAGAAACAACCATGTATTTATAGTTTTCTCCAAACGTAACATTTATTTATAGAAAATTAGAGAACAGAATACAATAATAATTACAACTAATATTTACACTTAAATCTATTTTCTAAGAATCTAAGCCGTCACCAGAAGGCAAAGGGCCCAGAATGCTGGCAGCATGGCCACGTTGAATGGCAATGCTAATTCGTTGACCGAAATAAAAGCCAGCATTCCGATCACCTGTGGACTCTATTATGAGTTTTGTTAGATTTTTGTATATTGCGTGTGGCCCAGGACCCCAAGGACCTAGGGTTTCCACCCCAAACGGCTCAAATAGGTAAGTAGGTAGTGGGAGGTTTCCTCCTCTTTTCTTTAATAATGTACCCAAGTAAGAAATACTGTAGGTGAAGGTGGATTAATTTTGGAGGTTGGTGAATTATTATTACACAGGCAGGTAGGTATTCTGTGGTTATAACGGCGGCTTTGAAATATTTCGAAACTTCTAATTGAGCCTATATGCAAACGTGTTAGATAGGTAAATTCATAATTGGTGTCTAGGTATACTTAATTATGAGTTGTTTACAACAGTCTACAGTGAGCTCAATTTGTTTCAATTGTAAATACTAGTTTTAATATAATACTATTATTTGATTGTAATTTTCTTTGTTTATAAAGACATACTAATATTACCTAATCTACATAACGTGGTTTAATAAAACTATATTTAAACTGACTTCGAAAAAAGAGGGGGTTCTATGTTTGGCTGTAAGAATGTTTTTTTATGTATGTTCGTCGATTTATCCGTTAAAGGATCAATTTTGGAAATAATTTCGCTAGATGATGCTGTGTGGATTGTCCAGCATTATTAATTAATTATTGTTCTCTAAAGAGCATTTTTGTTGCAACATTAATTTAAAATTCACTAGCAATGAACTAGAACCCAACGAGAAGGATGTCAGCATTTCCATGGCTGTATTATTCTGGTTAATAACGCCCCTAACACTCCCCCAGCAGACTAATTTACGTTTAGTGTAAACCTGGTCCCATGTTTACCATCCGTGAGTTGTGAACTGCCTTCATTACAAATTCAAATTTAATACCAGTGGTTTAAGCTTGAATTCTGCTGGCACTGCGTAGCGCTGGTCATTTTCAGTTTCTTAACAAATTTTTCAGTTTTATAATGAAATAGGAATCGACAATTGGGGATTTCCCCAGGGGTCTTGCAAATCTTCATAATATAAAGCATGATCAAGACTTGAAGAGAACTTTTCTACTGCAAAGTCTATAGGACAAGAAAAGTTCATTACAGAATTGCTTGATTTCAAGAGACCTCGCATTTCCGAGTAGATTCATTTACAAAACGATTGTAAAGCGCAATGTAACGCCATTGTAAGAACTTTGCGAACTTTGAAGCATTTTGTATTCGCTATTGCAAGTTCAGAATGGTTGTGAAGTTTGGAGTCGACAATTTAACTGTAAAATGCCACGAAATGGTGCTTTTGTGGACGTGAATAATAACGGTTCTGCAGTTCACTGATGTTATTTCTTGAAGTGACGTGATACGTGCATGCACTTATCACGTAACACAAATTTCACATTCACATATAATTTTCAGTATGAAGAAACATTAAATTTACCGTCTTCATCTGCTACAACCACTGATGGGCATAGGCGATAGGTACGCTCCGTAGCAACTGGACAGATTCGCAACTGGACGGTTTCTCAGCTGGACGGATTCTCAGCTGGACAGATTAGCAACTGGACAGAGTACAGTCGTAAATATTTTTAAAAACTAAACTTTATCTACTAGTACCTACTGACGTTATTCTTTAATCACTAGTTCTGTTTTAAAAGAAGCTGAAAATAATGGAACTAATGTAAAATTATCACTATTTCCACATAATTTTAGGCAATATGAATGCCGTTTGAGCACCAAATGCTAGTACCCTATTTTTAACTCACCATTCCATCTTTAAATCAACATTGAATTTTCCGGCCTCGCACTAGATAGATAATATGAGGAAAAACTCTCGTCGGCTGGTAGTCGGGTAAAAACTCAAATTTATAGACAAATTAATAGATAGACTTTTTTAGTATACCAAATAAAGTTAAAATATAACCCAGAAAAGGATTCAGAGAATCGCGGAAGTACAAAGGGCTATATTATATTACATATTTTCGTTTCCACGTAATACATTTTTAATTACCTTACTTGTACTAGGTAATATTTTCTTTGATATTCTCATATTTCGGTCTTTCCCACTCACGACTGTGTAGCACCAAAATGAGCCCTTCTCTCTAAACTGGGTTTTTGATGCGCAAAATAGCGCAAAAGCCCGTGGATAAGCGAAATTCCCTAAGCCCATATGAATGTGGCAAGTATTTCTCTTTGATGTTACCACATCGTGTTTCCATTGTCAGGTGGGTTAGGTAGAAACTTGGAGAAATGTGTTTGATGGCGATGACGTAATTTCTCTGTTTCAGTAGGCATGTATGAGGAAAACGTGAATTAATTACCGTAAGTAATGGGCAGTCATTAGTTGGACTGCCACTGAGAGATAACTAGGCGAGAATCTTGGTTCCTGATTTTATGGAACAATAGAATTTCAACCTTCTTTCACTGAATAAAGTGTAGACTATGTAACTATCCCGATTTAAGTAACATGTTTTGTTCTAGACCAAAGTGAATCTTTCTGGAAAAACGAACTTTAGCGAGTATGTCGAGAAGAACAAAAGTTTGTCCCTGGGGAATACAGTGACACAAACTTTTCCGTCCGGCTTATAGGGTGGTAAGGAATTTATCTGAGTTCGGGAAATAATTTTGCGAAGTGAAAACTTGTATCGGTGCTGCAAATCTGCGATCGGGCCTGTTACGCTGAATCGCATGTACTTTTTCTCCGTCGTTATCAGCAGTCATATAAATTTTAGCATCCAACAAAAATACACCGTCATACTTTGTTTTAACGTATTGCGTGTGGTCCAGGTGTGGTCCAATGTGATCATAAGCAAACGCCCCTTTTTATAGTATCGTGACTATGAAGATGTCAAAAGTAAACTATATGCATTAGCAAACTAACTAAGTAACTAATCCATATTGGCGAGGTAAAACGCCTTGTAATTATCTCGAGCGTGATTTCTTAGTAACGAAATTTCGTCTCCCGTCCATGTTGGCCCATGTTCCATGTCACCTCACTTTAGTATGATGAGATGAAACTTTACCACGAGTTACTCTTGTTTGTCAAAAAATTGTGATATTCGCAAAAATCGCATGTTCCAAATTTGATTGTTGCTGCGTATTATTTTGAAGTGCAGTGAAATTTAAGTAAGGTTTTCCTTTTTTGTCTGGCTACACTCAATTTCCTCCAATATTTACCCAAGCACATAAATCTAGACAGTATGGATTAGCCCCTTGAACTTACTATCGTTAACTAGGTCAGTTAGAACGGTGACGTTGGATAGAAATGTTATGGAAGATACAAAAGCAGATTTTTTCTTGGCCTGTGATTGGGCAAAAAACTACTAATATACTAAATTTCATTTTAAAACAAGCGTGTTTCCGCCACCTTATTGATGGTAAGCAGGTCCTTGAGGATCCTTGCCGATGCAGCCGAGAATCCTTGCTCGAAATTATCTTCCTAATTTAGAATTCGAGCAAGGTTTCTCGGCTGCATCGGCATTAATTAATCATTTTTTTTTGATGATACTGACCTACATAGTTATTCTGTACCGGTTCTTGCACTGTTGGCATCATATTCTTATTGACTACACATACACATCTAGTTTGATGACCTTTTACCTGAATTTCGGCAACGGCGGCCGCCAGTCTCAACAGAGACTATAATCATGTGCACCGAACATTGTTTAAGTGCACAATTGAGTGCACTATACAGGTGCAAGCTCTTTTCCCTCACTCTCATAATCTGATGGGACGGCAGACTGACACGAGCAGGGAGAAGTCTGCCGCAGGACCAACGGCTTAGCGTGTTTGCCGAACGTTGTAACACAGCCAACTTCCCGACTCCGGGCTAGTTTAACAGCCCAATCAATCATTCGATCTCCTTAGTTGCACTGTGTGAAGTTAGGCAGTTTTACCATCCTATCACCTCAGAGTACCGCCCTAACAAGTCTAAGCACGGTACTTGCAAACGGTGTAAACATTGATTGGATTTCGAACTATCGCGTGGCATACATAATAGAAGGCAAAGTTGCCCGTATCTTCGGAGTTGCTACTCCAGTTACACAACTTTGCTGATCAATATCGGAGTTTATAGTTCGTTTTGTCGTAATCTCTATTTGTTGTGGTTGTTGACGAATGCACTTGGGTATGTGGAAATTATCTTCATTCATAACATAAATCTAGGGATATAACTTGCGTAATTATAGAATGGGATTGAAAATGTCATCATCTCTCATGCTATCCTGCTCAGTTAAGATCCGATCTAAGCTGGACTACATGAAATATGCTGTCATTCTCAATTCCATTATTTAATACATACTTACGTCGACTAACCAACTCGCGTCGGCCCAAAGTAGTCCGAACACGAAAACTCAAATTCTGGAGCTTGCACACAACATCATAGCCCAAAAGTAGGAAGAGCTTCAGAACCGTCATCTGAGGATGAATAATCTCAGCACGACATTGTCCTTCAAGAAAAAACCACAAAATTACCATTCCTGTTTCAAAAGAAGTTAATTTTACTACAACAAATTTTCAATCCGAATGAAATCTATGATTTTTATTTGGTGAAAAAATATAAGTTCTCGCAGGCTTAGCCGAATTTTCTAATTTAACACAGCTAATCTTATTTTACTAAAAAACCACAATTCATTAATTCTTCCGCCATAATGAAAAAGCTGACTGCACTGGCACCTCGGCGAAAAATAATAGGTAGAAGAGGGTATACCTAATCGGTCGGCAACGGCTTGGCTCGGAGCCAGCAAGAAGTTTATATTTTTTGCTCATCAAAACATTATTTTTATATCTTACGAAACAAATACGTATTTCTGTTTTAAATTGTTTCCAAAATGTATTGAACAACATTACGTGAAGCCATAACGGTGCTGAATGTTTTTTTTTGCTGAAATCTATCCAGCCGTAGCAGTGTTGTAGTTGTTATTGTAGAGCATCTACGGCGTAGCACCTCTACGCCGTAGTGCCTCTACGCTTCGTTTATTGATATTTTACTGAAGTATGCAGCTCTAAATAAAAAGATCAAATACAATTTAGAGCAAAACAAAGATTCCTATCATGTCATGATCCCATGTCATGGCATTATCATGTTATATCTGTGTTATGACTAAGCTCTGGTGAATAATATCAAACAATCTTCATAATTTGATAACTCAGGTCTTGACTCAGATATTTATAATCACAGACACATAGTGCCATTAACAAAAAATCATGACCATCATCATCATACCATGGTTTGTTGAATATAAAACTCTTCAGAATATATTATGTATAAGAATATATATGTTATTGTCATTTAGACCGCAGATAAATCGTGAAATTCTCCGAGGGCAAAAGGGATTTTTCATCCACTCCAGCTGTAGTTACTTCCCAACACTCAATCACCGAGAAGGTTAGCAGTAAATCGAATTAGCCACACTAATCATGATTGACCGGGCGCTGCCCAAAGTATCAGAGATCGGTATATCCCTTAGTCAACACGCTTCGCCACTTACCCGGGGCTATAAACACTAGAGCAGATGGACGACGTGACAACGTGGGATCACTTTCAGCGTTTTATCGTACACGTTCACCGCCGTTTCATCTACGGATGGAAATAAACTAGATAAGAACCACGATGAAAAAAATATATGAGTTCGTGAATAAAAGGCTTGTGTGATTTGCTAAAAATGGAAACAACCATTTCAACGTTTCAACCTTTGGAGTTTTTGTTTTACTTAATGCGCAGCTTTAGCTTTATGTGCATTTGAACTATGTTGAGTTACTCGTAGCTACGTGGTATATTGATTACTCTGAGGTATCAACTAACATTCTGTGGTGTAAATTAGGATTAGAGACCAGTGACTAGAGCTGGCGTCGAGGGACGCTAAGGGATTTAATTTATAAATTCATGTAGTCGTATACGAAATCGGCTAAAATATTGTCTTGTGTATTCTAAAATCCACATTTCAAACCACGTATTACAAAATTAGGCGGGCCAAAGTGCTATTAACTCTATTTTTCTCTCTGTGGTCTGCCCCTGGAAATGGCTTGTTTCAATTTTCTTCTATCGGTCCGATTGAATGTGTTTCAGTTAAAAATCGTATTTAATAATAATAATAATCATTTATTTCAACAGTATATGGCACACGGAAAATCTTGACATCCTTTCAAATCATCTACTTGTTGTTCTACGCTGTAAAATAAAATAAATTTTTCGCATCTTCTAATCCTTTACGACAACGCAGAGTTATGGGACCCATAAACCGAAGTCCAGTTTCAAAACAGAAACATTTCCCAAGGAATTTCACTTCAGTTTTTACGATCTACGCGGTCTATTAAAAGGCTTTCAGAATCTCTGAAGGCAGATTTTTATGGGTAAGTTATTGCGGTGTTTTTATTAGGGCGTATTATTGTGTCTTCAACTTTATGGTGTGATAGTTTTAATGGTGTATTACTAACGTACAATAGATTAAAGTTCATGTATGGAACATGGTCATAAAATTCTCGGTATATTTCTTGTGCAGAGGAAATAAAAAAACTGCAAAAAAATCTTTCATATATCGCACAACCAACCGACCTGCGAAAGACTGCAGGCAGATGCTGGATGTGGCAAGCTGAAGACAGAGCGCTATGACGCTCATTGGAACAGGCCTATATCCAGCAGTGGACTAGTATAGGAGATGATGATGAAATCGAACAAACACAGAATTTTGTCACACTTTTAACATTCTAAATTACAGCAATGCTAGTTTTAATACCTAGTTTTGATAAATCATCTTCATCCTCCCTGCTGCTTAGTAACCAATAGAGAGAATCGGCCGCTTTTTTTGTTTGTAATTTGCATGACCAGATCAGTTTGCTACGATTTTGGTGCGTATCGTTTGAACACCATCTCCATAATAATATCGTTTCATAAGTGTCAATGTGATCTATGCATAACCTTGGTAGAATACACCTAGAGGTATTAGGACTTCCCACTCCTTGTGTTTGCAACTCCATGTAACCTTCTCGCATCTATTACTCACCTTAAGCACCAACATTTCCAAATCGAATCTACATAAACCACGTTAGCATACTCGTACGTTATTATCGCTAACAGAATTACCTCTGGGAGCTATACGGAGTGAAAGCCTCCGATAAAACCTCCACTTTATGTCTGAGGTAAGGCAAGGACCACTTCCGGGTTGTATTTAGCTAATATTCAAGTTTCTCGAGCAATTTTATGAAGGCTGAAATCAGGTTTCAGAGCTCGTGTTAAACATTAGCATGATATGCGTCTTGAAATATTTACCATGTACATTTTTATGCTTACTGGAACTGGGCTGGTCTGGGTAGAGTAAAGAGTTTTTAATACAATCACAAAAACACCTTCCTCAATATTTTGTAATAGCTTTAGACTTTACTACAGCGGAATATATAAAAAAATATTGATTACTTTTTGGTATTTTAGAATCTATTTGAGGTAAGGTTATCTACTTACCCACTTTGGAAAAGTTTATTGCAAATGAAACATAGCAAATAATTCGTTAATTTCCAGTCTTAGATTTAATTAATAACGAAAGTTCCGTCTCGAATGATTAAGTTTTACGATTAAATTAGTAAAGGTTAAAGCAGTAATAGTCCGATGACTAATTTTAGAACTCGCCCAACATCTTTGAAGTTCCAAACTTCTCAGTAAAACAAAGGGTTTAACAATTAGGGTAAATAATGTCTAACTCACCTATAATTACATGAAAATTTATTTCTTAGATCTTAAAAATAAATTTAATTTTCGCCATTTTCTCTCACCCTGGACACATCTCACTATCTCACTAATATTATAAACGTGAAAGTTTAGATGGATGGATGGATGTTTGTTCCTTTATCACGCCAGAACGGCAAAACGGATCTGGATGAATTTTGGCACAGAGATAGATTATAGTCTGGAATAGGACATAGGCTACTTTTTATCCCAAAATTCTTACGGGAACGGGAACTGCCTGGAAGCCCTGGATTTCTGTCTTTTAAAGGGATAAAGGACATCTCGATAGCTCTAAATGGCCTGCGCAGCCTCGAGACAAAATACAGCATAAACAAAACACGACTTGATGTACTATGCGACTTCATGTAGATCAATTGAGTCTCTCCTGTTCTTCCCTGAAATTCCCCCCATAAGAGGGAAAACTGGAATAAAAAAAATTAATTCCAGTTTTCCCCCTTGACGTCCCCCCTGAGGTGGAAAACTGGAATCTTAAAAAATAATTATTTAGTAGATGTGTATTAGTAGATGTTTTCAAAAACCGAAACTGTTGAGTTTTTGAAAACTCCTATTCCAGTTAGACGTTGATCTACCAAATGTTTCAAAATTTTCATTATTAGATCTAAAACAGTTCTAGCACGCAGCCCTAAATTATTCAATCAGATAATAGCCCTACAACAACAACCGTAGCACTAGCTGCCATAAAAGCCGATACCTCTGGCAAACGTGCCATGCTAATCCTGGCAGGCGTCCGGTCGGAAGAAAAATCGCTTTGTACACCGCTCCACCGCGTGTCCTGAACTAATTGAATTACCTCTGCCAGCGGCCAGCCAGCAATGGAATCGGCACACGCGATACGCTAACGTGTACTTATTACCTACGGGTCAATAGGCGTGGCGTAGTAGATTCTAGGTGATATAGGTGGCTACATGTTTTACCCCCAACAAAAAAGCGACGTTTGACGTGTGTATCCATGTCTTTATTGACTGTTTCATCATAGCTCCTAAACGAAAAAGAAAACAAAAAATTTATGTGACTCAAAAATCAAGGAAAACTTGACTAGTTACTAATAATAACGTTACCGAATGAAATAGCATAGGTTGGACCAAAAGGGAATACGGATCTGGAAAATGTCGACTAGAAAATGAAAAAGGAGAGAGAACTGTCGAGTTTATATACCGTTCAGTCATCGGATATGCCATTATTTCCATCTCTTTTTCCTTTACCGTGTCCAAGAATTTTTCAAACACCTATGGAATACCTACCTAAGTATACCTTAATATTCCTTTTTAGAATCACGGACTAAGTTATGTATCAATTATCATCATCTTTCAATTAATGCTACGTGTCCGTGCTTTCTCGTCGATACAAAAGCTTACAAAATGTCTCAAAGATTGCTCACATGTTTTTTCATTTAATTTTACAAAAAGCTCTCCTACATCGTAAACCAATCATCCCTTGATAAAATTTTATGCGCAGACTTCGCTACGTGATACCAATTTTAAAGTTGATACACCCCTCTATTTTAGGGAAAATAATATTCTGGGGTAGAGTTATTTATATGAGAAAGTTGGCTTAGTGCCCGTGTCGTAAAATATTACCTGGGGCAAATAGGTCAACGCCGAAGGGACTCTGACTGATTGTTTTGGTTTCCCGCAGAATATGTATACAGGGTGTTCGAAGGCAGCAATACATTTTTCTTTTATTTTCTCGGCGGATCACATTCTGCAACATTATTATATTGATGCGATAAGGTATCGACAACCGCTGGGGTAAACATGTTCTTGAGTGGAGACCGCGACTCGGCAAACGTAGTGTAGGACGCCCTCCGATCAGGTGGGCTGACGATTTGCGAAAGACTGCTGGCAGATGCTGGATGCGGCAAGCTGAAGACAGAGCGCTATGGCGCTCATTAGGGGAGGCCTATGTCCAGCAGTGGACTAATATAGGCTGATGATGATGATGATCACATTCTGTCCTGGCTTTAATCGTACCCCACAAAAAAAAATCCAGTGCCGTGAGGTTAGGGATGAAACTATACGTTTTTTGTATAAAACATCAACTAGCTGTAAGTTACAGCTAGTTGATGTTTTTAGGCGTCTACGAGTTACAGCCTGTAACTCGTAGACGCCTAAAATATTAGCATAGTTTCCTGGAGAAAAATATAGTACTAAAGATACATAATTTTGAACTTACAGGAAAGGCCGTCGTCCCTTTCCACCCTGTACATAAATAAGTAAACAAACGGCCGATTGCGGGAATTTCTCTGTACATCAAATTGTGGGGTGATTCATCGATCAAATGTTCGAGAAAGCATTTATTCAGTAATTTTGTGTAGTGTAGCGTATTTCTCTGAGGTCGTTTTCTACAGAGTTTTTTTTTTTCAATTAGTGACAATACGTATACTGCAGGTCTTGCCCATCATCACAAACACGTTCGTGAAGCCGCCAAGTCTAAATTATAAAAAAAAATATAAGTCACCTCTGATACTAAATGAAAAAACATCTTTGTCTGGAACCCAACGAATTACTTAAGACCGATCTTTCACTCTCATATCTTCTGTTAATTCAGAGCAGAGTTGTGTTTTAAGTGTTTTTAAGTTAAGTTTCAAATAAGACCTCTCTAACGAACGATTATTGAATGGCGGGGGGTACCCATTACCAATACCTAAATTAAAAATTTAAAACCTGGTGTCTTCACGAACGTGTTTGTGATGATGGGCTGAACCTGCAGTTCACGTATTGTCACTAATTTACCAATAACCCTGTATAGTGGGACCGGAAGAAAATTTCACGCATGATGACAAAACCTTTAAAAAATGACAAAAATCTAGTATCTCGCTCTTGTTTCCGTTCCCGCTTGTATAAATAAATGGATCCTTTCTCTTTTTAAATGAACCCAAACGGCACTCAAACAAGCTACTCAAAAACTACTCCAATGGTTCTAATGTTATTATCACTTAACTTAGTTTAAGAAGCACTTCATCATTCCTCCAAGTTAGACAAAGTTTGAAGGGCCTAAGTGATTCCGAAGCAGCAGCATTTGCTATTGATTATAAGGGAGTGTAGGTAATATTAAATGTTTAGTTCGATATATAGAAAATTCATTATTGCACGCATAACTCAAATAAAACAAATAAAAATAAAAGAAGTTAATTATGGGACAATCAGCGGTCCTATCGCTCAAGAGCAATCTCTACCAGACAACCGTGGATGGATATGATCGGTGGATTGAACGGGGATCTGTGTGCATTATTAAGTAGCTTACAGTTACAAAATTCTGAATAAAATTATAATGTTCAAATTTTTATCAAATCTTATACCTACTACACTTTCAAAACTACCTTAATTAATGTATATCTAAATACATACATACCTAATAATAAGACATAAACATACATAAAAAATTATTATTATACATATTATCTACATTTTTTAAAGGGGAAACAAGGATGTGGTCAGTGACAGCAGGACAAATAGTGTTCCTTTACCATACTCTTGAATATTGGCAGTGACTTTGCACACCTTATTGAGACTTGATGTTTGCTATTTTGTTGGTAGTAAAAATATAACCTCTTCATTAAATTGTCACTGTCAGACAATTTTTTTTGTCTTTTATTTTTCTGAATTTTCTTAACTTCGAGGAAAATAATTATATTCAAAGAAATTTTTCAAGTTATACCTTAGCAAAACACGTTGTAGAATGTTTGTAAACAAACCGCCCATAGTTAACCTATAGGCGGTTTGTAGCTGCGTCCTCTTATACGCAATCCATATTACTTGTAGATTTATTGAGATCCTTTCTTCAATAAATATTGGTTTCAATTAGATCTGAAATTGTAATTGTATTTTTAAATTTGAATAATTTTTGTAGTGGTTGGCTTACAAACATTCTGCAAGGAGTTTGTCTAAGGTATAGATAGATAGGTAGCTTTTATCTTTGTCCGCGTCATTGATTTTGCCCACTTCAGCGGTTAAAAAACAAACAGAGCAAAATCGAAACTTTCCAGATAACAACTTCCCTTAACGGGACCACAAAAGTGTTTCACGCGAAACTTTTTCGATGCTGAAAGAATGTCTAAAAGTTTGTAACACAGAGAACCTAATCATGTAGGAAATATCTCTCGTATATTCTACGTCATAATATGCGTAGATTCAAATCAATTTCCGCAGCGGTAGTCACGCGACTTGTAAAAGGCTTACTAATGGATTTCCTACCAGGCGTTGGAAGTAGGTAGGAACTTGGAAGTTACGTCAGTGATAGAACTTTTAGAACGAAAATTCACGCAACCATTATAAGTGGTTTATAGGGTTTTTGGTGAAACGTAATGGAGTCTACACATCAAATTTGGCAACACAGGCCAGGCAGCGGGTTGGTGTCACATTTTGGCGTAAAATTTGAATTTCCGTGTTCGGACTACATTGGACCGAAGCGCTGCGGACGAACACGGAACACCTCATTAATATTGTAAGCAGCCGATAGTGTTTTGTCATTTTGTCCACACACATATTTAATATATTTACAGTTTAAATAAAGTGATTTTGTAAAACCTAAATAAACAGAGCTAACCTCAATCAATTTCAAAGTGCACAAGGATTGATTGCTTCAATATTCTTGTCTGTAAGTGAGACAGAAAACCTATTACAGTACAGAGGTCTCGAAGGCACACAGCAATCTTAATACCAATCGTCTCGTCTGCGATTGAGTTCGCTGCGATCTCTACAAACTGCGATATAATAAAGTTCCTTCGCTCTAGTATTTTGATCAGTTTGCTATTCTAGACTTTGCATCTTTTGATGCTCCTTGGGGAATCAACAATGCTAATAAGATATTTTGAACCTTATATTATACCTTGCTAGAACTCTTTTTTGATTGAACGCTGTCTTCGAGTAAGGATTATTTTCCTGTCATGCGGATTTCCATGCCTTAATATTATTAATTCGAAAGTAACTCTGTCTGTCTGTCTGTTACCATTCACGCCTAAACGGCTGAACGAATTTTAATTAAATTTGGCAGAAGGTAGATAGAATCCCAGTCACAGGTCGCGACACACATTCTTAGCCTTTTTCGTTTAAAACGCGAAGACACGAATATTATAGTTCTCGATTTCATAAAGTGTAATCTTATTGTGTCTACTAGTGCTATGGGTATTTGAATGTCTAGTCTATGGTGCTAAGCCTACGGATAATTTGATTAGTTTTAAAGAAACTTAAACCGTTTTCTTAATTTTCACCGTTTTTGAGTATGGCGGGACTAATCCCTCGGGAATTTTCTTTTAAGAGACCACTTCAGGCCATCCTCTAGCAAAAGAATTATCCAAATCGGTCCACGACAAATAAATCGACGAACATGCATACAAAAACAAAAAAAAATCAAAGTCTTTTGATAAATGTAAGCTCATTACAGAGAGCACTGGACTCTGAAAACTATTTGGAACCGAGAAAATTTCAGGAACAAAATAAGTAATAAAAGTATTTAACAATCTAAAGCGACCACTTCCCAACTTTCCCCGGTTATTTCAGTCCACACCTGTTAGCGTTTAAAATAGTTTATGCAAACATACCGGTGGTTCCGTATTGTTGACCGTTAATTTATACGTCCCGTGTGGTCAACTGGCGACATTTAGTACGGTACAGTGGTTTGGCGGGACACTGCCTTTATTATTGTTCTTTGCGGGATTTGCTGCGAGGTGTGGGGTTGCATTGGCATTTTATTTCGTTCGTTGTAGACTTTACTTAACTGCTTTCTTTTTGATGGTCTTAAAGCATGATGTTCTTTGTAAAAGATGACAACTTCCTGCGGCTTCGCGCACGTTTTTCCTGGATAAAAAGTAGCTTATATCCTTCCCCGCGACACCGTCTATCCCTTTGATCATTTTCGTTGTTATTATAGTATAAGATTTTCAACTCTTCGGTTACATAATTTCGTGGTGCAGTTTGTTATCTCATTCCCGTATTGAACGAAGATTGCGGGTCCAGTCCTGTCGAAATCAATTTTTTTGGGATATTATATTTACTTTCTTAGAGCTTACCTTCGATAAAAGTAAAAGAAGTAAACCTTTTTTACTTTTATCGAAGGAGCTTACTATTCTAATGACGCATGAGTTGACGGCGTACTAGAATCGGCGTACTAGAAGCGCGTGGATGTCAGGCTGATGATCAGGCAGGGAGTTTTTATTTTTAATTCTCTAAAATATATTGCTTAAACAGTGATCATTTATGCCTATTAATTTGTCGTTTTTCTAGTTAATTATCTGTCTATTGCAATATGCCTCAAGAAAAAGTTTTATTGAGGCATAATACCAGCTGCAATATTTGTCGCATTGCTGTTAAAACCTAACGATTGATAATAAAATTTGAGTTGCAAATCTTAGCTCAAAATTGACTTGATCATAATCAATACTAGGGCCCAAATCGTCGGCAATAAGACAATTTGCATTCAACTGTTGTACATAACTTAATAAAACCGGCCAAGTGCGAGTCAGACTCGCGCACGAAGGGTTCCGTACCATTATCTAGAAAAACGGAAAAAAATTCACGTTTTTTGTATGGGAGCCTAAAAATAATTTAAATATTTATTTTATTCTGGTTTTTAGTATTTGTTGTTATAGCGGCTACAGAAATATATCATATGTGAAAATTTCAACTGTCTAACTATCACGGTTCATGAGATACATTCTTGGGAGTCTAAAAATAATTTAAATTTTTATTTTATTCTGGTTTTTAGTATTTGTTGTTATAGCGGCTACAGAAATATATCATCTGTGAAAATTTCAACTGTCTAACTATCACGGTTCATGAGATACAGCTGGTAACAGACGGACAGACGGACAGCGGAGTCTTAGTAATAGGGTCCCGTTTTACCCTTTGGGTACGGAACCCTAAAAAGCAGATAGATAGATAATAGATAGATAATTTTTTATTGTACCACACAAACACAGAAAACAGTACAGAAATGAAAGCTATGAGAAGAAGTACAAAGGCGGCCTTATCGCTATGAGCGATCTCTTCCAGGCGACCTT